>VYZU01077505.1:55930-130671 GCA_013401355.1 Ceyx cyanopectus
GGGTGCCGGAGCCCGTGGGTGCCGAAGCCCCGGGGCGTGCCCCGCGGTACGCGTGTGAAGCCGAAGCGCTGCGTTTCGCTGGCGGCCGAGGTAAAGCTGCTGCCCCCGCCGGTCTGACGGGAGCCCCGAGGCGCTGCGCGCTGAGCCGGCGGGCAGGGTGACGGCTGTGGCCCGCTGGCTTGTGTCGGGAGTGGCTTTGCTGGTGAACAGCCACCCGGTGCGCAGTTTTTGATGGGATTTCGATATATCCGCACGTTGATGTGCGCTGGGGTCACCCCGGCACGCTGCAGGCTGGAGGTGCCCGGGGGGCTGGTGACACCCGGCTGCTGCTGAGCTGTGTGCTCAGTTGGTCCGTGGCACCGGGGTGAGCAGCAGCACTAGGGCAGGGAGGGGTTGGCCCCTTGTACTGGTGAGGTCACACTGGTGAGGTCACATCTCGAAGCCTGGGTTCAGTTCTGGGCCCCGCACTCCGAGAAGGATGCTGCGGGGCTGGAGCGGGGCCAGAGAAGGGCGGTGAAACTGGTGAGGGGTCTGCAGGACAAGGCTGGGGAGGAGCAGCTGGGAGAACTGGGGCTGTTTAGCCTGGGAAGAAGGAGGCTCAGAGGAGAGCTTCTCTCTACAGCTACCTGAAAGGAGGGTGTAGCAATGTGGGGGGGTTGGACAGAACAAGAGAAGATGGCCTCGAATTGTGCCAGGCAGGATTAGTTTTGACATTAGGAAAAATTTCTTCACCAAAAGCATTTTCAAGCCCAGGCTGTCCAGGGAAGTAGTGGAGTCCCTGTCCCTGAAGGGATTTAAAGACATCGTGCTGTGGGACATGGTTTAGTGACTGACTTGGCAGTGCTGGGTTAGTCTTGATGATCTTAAAGGTCTTTTCCAACCTGAACAAATCTAATTCTATGACTTGTGTTGGGGTTGGTTTTTTGTTTGTTTTAATTTTATTTATTCTGCGGGTTTTATTTATTTGGTTGGGTTTTTTGTTTGGTTGTTTGGGTTTTTTTTCAATATTTGGAAGCAAAAATATAAACAATGGATTTTTAGTGGCTTCTTTTTGATGCTGGTGTATCTGTTACCAAAGGAAATGTGAGCTCTCCAAGAGCACTGTTAGGATTCAATCACTGCTGTGGAAAAAGTAACCAAAGAACCAATGAGGTTTTGTTGCAGGAGAGGTTCTCTAAGGACTTCAGGCAAGAGCTTACACCTGCCTTCCTGACAGCAGAGCTCCTGTGGGGCAGGCTGTTGGCAGGTCTGTGTCTGATAAAAAAGACATGCTAACTTGTCTTGGCAGAAACTCTGGTTTGTGGAGATAGGAATGTAATTTTACTGAGGTTTTTCTGGAGCATGTTTTCTATCTGAGTAACTGCCAGACAGCTCCTGAGGCCTGAAACGTCATGTCAGTGATGTGCAGAAATGTCCTTTTTACAGATTAATAAAGAGGAGACACAGCTTCAGTTTGCTTTTGGCTTCAGAACAGGTTGTGTAGCTCCCAAGCACTAAAAAGTTACATTCCAAGTCAGATGCAACAGAAAGAGACAGGTTTGCTGAGTAAATAAAACTCAAATGACTCTGGTGTCAGGTTTTCCTCAGATTCCAGGAACTGTCATGTTCACTTAGGCCAAAGTAGGTAAGAGGTGTTGAGATGTGAGAGATCCCATTCTCTTTGTGAGAATGAGGGGATGTACAGAAGATACGAGTGTCTCTTTCCCTGGAGAAGCAGGGGGGTCATGGTCACATCAAGAATGTTTGAAATTGAAGAACTGATCTTGCTGGTTTAGGCTGCTTAGCACGAAGCCAGTGGCTCAGCTGGTTTCAGGGAGCTGTGCCAGATTCTGGGGGGATCATGGAGGGCAGCAGTGTACCTTAAGTTTCTATCGTTCAAGGTGGGAGTGTGTGAGCCCACCTCCAGGGATTCTTTACTTGGCAAATTGCTATTTAATAATAGTTCTGAGGAGCCCAAAAATGTCTGGGTTTGTCGACATGATCAACTCCTCACTTTCTAATCCGGGCACGAGCAATGTCAGTGTTTCAGCTAAAGCTGAATTCTTTATTATAGCTTAGTATTTTTAGTGAAGCTATGAAGTGAGTGGAGGTGGTGGTGGGGCTCAGGAGTTAAATGCCTGAATATTTTATATAAAGCCACAGTTCATTCCTACACTTCTAACAAGTTTTTGGGGTGTTTTGGCCTCTGTATTTTGCTATTTGAATAAATGATCCTGTGTATTAAGGCTTGATTTGACTTTGCTTGACTGACATCACTCTTTAAATACTAAGTTTTAATTAGTTGCCATAGTATCAGAGATTTTGTTAATAGAAAACATGCTTTGTAGAGAAAGAATTTGCTTGTTAGCATAAGTAATGACCTGGCCTTTTCTGTCCCCTCCCCTTTATGCCAGTGGTAACATCTCCTTTAGTCTAAAAGAACCAGGGTGGTCACCTGTACACGAGCCCATAGAGCAGCTGCCTGCCTGAGGAACAAACCCCTGCATGGCTGCCTGCCCAGGAGTTAGAAAGCAGCCTGGTAAGTTCCCTCCACCTACTTTTACTTTTATTTTTCTGTTAATATTGAGAATTCTTGCAGCCATCACCAAGCAAAACCTAATTTAATTCTAATAAACACTATGTAGCATAATTGTGTTCACCAGAACCCAGCTCTGTCTGGCAGTTGAGATCTTCACTGCAAGCCAGGATTCCTCTGATCCTTCTCCACCTTGAAGGATGTGTCACGGTCACCTCTGGCTGCTTTCCTGGCTGGCTCCTGTATCTGCTGTTTGACAGAAAACACTTGGTTTGTTTTTTATCAGAATGCTGTCAGCAGGATCTGGTGCCCTGGGCTGAAGCTGGACGAGGAAAGCTTCTGCCCTGCTCATTAGAAGCTGCCTGTGTTTTCCCTGTTACAACGGATTTTGTGTGTAAATGATGTTAGGCGCTGTGTGAGCCAGCCCGGGCAGGATGAGAGACAACCACAAACCACAGATGAAACACAAAGAGTAGATTTATTCTTGTTACCCTGCGAGCCCCGTGGGATCCCCAGGCAGTAGCTGGCAGACACAGAGGGCACCACAGAGGACAGAACAGCTTTTGGACCTGCTGCTTTCTGCTGCATCAGGGCTTTTGCAGGGGCAGTTTCCCACTGGGTTTGATCTTCCCCAGAGCAGGAATCTCCAGCATGCTCAAGGTGCCTGAGTCCTTCCCAGACCCGTGCCATCCGAACACTGATGTGTTCGTGTCCAACCCTTGTCCCAGGGACAGACAGCAGTTCATAGGACACACGTGGCTTTGGACATCCCAGCCGCAAGCCCATGGAGCAGTTTGCAACCCTCCTCCCGGGTGTTTCCCCCAGTCCTCACGGGTGCTGTATTAAACAGCAGAAAAGCAGCACCGCTCGGACACCTCCCCATCCCGTGCGCATGCGCTGCCCCGCCCCGGGCCGCTCTTAGTCCCCGCCCCGAGGGCTGTTAACCCCCGCCCCGGGTGGCTGTTAGTTAATCCCCGCCCCGGTTCGCTCTAGTCCCCGCCCCGGTTGCTGTTAGTCCCGCCCGCGCCGGTGCCGCCCCAGGTTCCGTGGCCATGGAGCGGCGCGTCAGGCCGTAAAGCGCGGGGCTTCCGGCTGGCGCGGAGAGGCGGCTTGGGCTGGGCTGGGCTGGGCGGTCTGGGCTGGGTTGGGTCGGGCCGGGACCTCGTGTGAGGCAGCGCCGAGGCTCTGGTGCCCGCGCCCGCCCCGCGCACGGCCCCGCACTCGGCCGCCCGGCGCCCACCGCCCGCAGGATGTTCAAGAAGTGAGTGGGGCCGGGCCCGCGAGGCCGGGGCTCGGGGAGGAGAGGGAGTGGCGGGAGGGTTGGGGGAGGGGGCGCCGGGGTGGGTCCGAGGTTCCTTTAGACCCGGGGCTCTGCCCACCCCGGCCCGGGCTCAGCGCCGCCTTCGCGGCACCGGCGCGGCCGGGCCCTGCCCGCGGGTCGGGGTAGATCGGGAGCGGCCGGTCCCGCTCCCCAGCGGCCCCGCTGCCCCCACCTCGGCCTCCTCGGGGAGCAGCCCCCCAGCCCGCGGCCAGCGCCGCCCGCAGCCGCCCGCTTCGCCTCGGGGCGCTGCTTTAGTTCGCCGAAAGAAGGCAGCTGAGTCATTACCTGCTCTGAACTTCGGGGTGGTGAAGCGCAGCTCCTGCTCTGTGCTAAGGGCCGGTCTAGATCCACACGGGGCTAGAGGGGTAGCGCTTCCAGCAGAGGTTACCGAGTGAAGGAGGTAGCGCTGTGTGTCCCAATTACATCTGGGAGACTAAAAATGTGTTTTGTGGGTGTATCCGAAGTTTGGGTTGGGTTGGAAGAGCTCTTGAAGAACATCTAGCTCCAACCCCCCTGCCATGGGTAGTGGTGCCTTCTACTGCTGTGTCCTGCTTAAGGACAAACCCACCCTAATAGTGGGGACCCTTCTGCCTTCCCCTAGCCCAGGGGACACATTTGAAGCCTCATACAGTCCTGATTTTCAAAGTTGGGCAGATGTGGTGCTCTGAGTCTTTGTAGCAAGTTTATAAACACTTCTGATGAAGGCTGCTGAGATCCAAGGTCTTTGGGACAGCAAGTTGTGCCTTTCTGAAATATTTCCACTCTCTTGACAGATTTGATGAGAAGGAGAATGTGTCAAACTGCATCCAGCTGAAGACTTCAGTTATTAAGGGTATTAAGAATCAGCTGATAGACCAGTTTCCTGTTATTGAGCCATGGCTAAACCAAATTATGCCAAAGAAAGATCCAGTCAAAATAGTAAGATGGTAAGTTTCTTTCCTCTTAATCTTTGCTTCCAAAGTGCTGGGATTGCTTCCTTTGTGTGGTTATCTTGTATTGCAGAAAAGCCTCTAAGAGATCATAGTCTGTGTTATGGTCACACTAGAACGTTTGTGTGTGCTCATCATGCTCTTGGTGGCAGGGGGATGTTTGGGGAGGACAAAAATCCTGCCTAGTAGTGAAAATGCAGCATATCTGGGGACTCTGCAGGAAGCAGCCCCTTGTTGAAGGGAAGCATTCAGCTGTGTGGATAAGGAAGCTCAAACTTGTTTGGAGAGCTTCCAGTAGCTTTTTTTTCTCCACTATTTTTGGCATTCCTTATTTGATCTAGACTATTTACTTTTTTTTATTTTATTTTAAAATAAAGAACAGTATTTTTTTGCCAATTCCTTCTTTCCCCCTCTTTGTATTGCATTTGAAAACCCCAAAGAAATGCAATTTGTGAAGAGCTGGGTCTTTGTCTCTAAACTTTTTTTTTTTTTTTTTAAGAAAGGATGTGTGCAGGACACTGGTGTGGAAGAATAAACCATAAAAATTTTTTAACTCTAAAATTTTCTTACAAATTGACCATCTTAATTCTCTGATGCCAAGATAGACTAGATTCTAAGTGTCACAGTTCATTTAAACTCTAAGAGGGTTAAGTAGCTATTGAAATAATAATTTTGTTTTATATTCTTGCAGTCATGAACATATAGAAATCCTCACTGTGAATGGGGAGTTGCTGTTCTTCAGACAAAGAGAAGGGATTTTTTACCCAACGTTAAGGTTGCTTCACAAATGTAAGTTTCCTGGGCGGGGGGAGCAAGGGATTCTCTAGGACTTCTCAATTAAATAAGTGCATATAATATATATATATATATTCCAGAATAGATCTTAAAGATAGACTGTGCCTTCTCAGCTGAAATTCATTGCCTTCCTATTTCAGTTGCTTTCCCTGTCATTATTGTAATGCTGTATGTTAAGGAATCTGAACTTTAACTTCTAAGAACCAAATTGTGCAAAGTCCTGCAAAAAAAACCCCTCAACTTGAGAGAGGTTCCCCCAGGACAGAGCTCTAAATTTCCAGAGGGTAGTCCTTACCTTGTTCTTCTGAGTCTTCCTTTAAACCCATTTTGCTTCCTTCTAAGTACTGTGGGCTCTTGCTGGAAAAATATTCTTTAATCATGAGTTTGTAATGTGTATGTGTCTCCTGTAAGAATTTATGCTGCCTGCTTTTTCCTCTTCACAGTTCCCTCTCCTGTTATTTTTGTTGCTGTTCTCACTGTCCTGCCTGGTTGTGTTGCTCTGATTTGGATGAGTGGAGGTGTCCTTAAAAAGTTGTTGTGCCAAATCTATGTGAAATACTACTTGAAGGGTGGCTGGGGCAGCTGAGAGGCTGCATGAATTTTGTCCCTATTTGCCTTTTTATGTTCTCTTAACCTTTTACATGAAAAATACCCAGTTTAATGTTACACTTATCACTTGAGGAGTTTAATACTCCTTTTTTTTAAGTCCTCTTGGCCTGCAGGCACTTGTATGGTTGCTTTTACTGGGGGAATTGGCTAAACTGCTGCTCAGTGCAGTGGTGTAGGAGGCTGCAGGAGGCATAGACCTAGTGCTGCATCACCTCTTGGCTCCCAGAAAATTGTGTTCTGGGAGCCCAGCACTGCTGTCCTGCTGGGACAGTGCAGCCCAGCAGGAGCTCTCATACCTGCTTCCCACACTTCCTACCCTCTAGATCTAATTACCCATCTAAATTGACTTGCTAATGAGTTGTTGATGTTGTCAGCTTCCTGTATGAATTGTAATGCTGTGTCTCTCCCCTCCCAGACCCCTTTATCCTGCCCCACCAGCAGGTGGACAAAGGCGCCATTAAGTTTGTTCTCAGTGGAGCCAATATCATGTGCCCTGGCCTGACGTCTCCTGGAGCAAAACTTTACCCTGCTGCTGTTGATACTGTTGTTGTATCCTTCCTGAGCTGTGAATTCCTGCTTGCTGGGAGATGAGCTGCACTTCTCATGTTCTTAGCTGATTTTAAGGGTGTTGGAAATAACTGGTAATCTGAAAGCAGCTGCAAAAGTTCAGATGTTATTTGGCAGGGGTAAAATGGTTCTTTTTACTGTTTTTTTTAGTACTTGCTGTGCTGTTCCATACCAAATAACCATTCTTGCTGTGCTGTGGGGTGGGATGCTGCTCCATTAATCTAATTGATAAATGGAGCTCCTTTGTGGTTTTATGCAGAACTGTAAATAGAGATGAGGTGCAGTGTAATTTGTCCCCTGCATCCTTAATCTTGTCTCTCCAGTTATGGAAAAATCCCTAGGGAATTTGGAAAGATGTTTAGGATCAGCTTTGCTCTATTCAGGATTTGCTCTGTATTTGATAAAATGAGCATGTGTAAATTGAGGGGAACTGGGAGAAACTGAGCAACTACAGCATTAGCAATACCAAGCTGTGCTGCTGCTGTTGTTAGATGCTCTAGGAAAAGATAAGCAGTTACCATTGTGTCTGATTTCAGTTCTGGGGTTCTTTGGATTTGGATCATTCCTCTGTACCTCGGAAGAGAAATTGGCCCCACAAACACATGCAGCTTTGCTCCAGAAAGGGTGAGACCATCAGCTCTCAGTGCTAGTCACAAAGCAAGAAATTGAGTGTGCTGCTGGGAGGTGTTTTTCTGCAATGGCTGTTTGAAGTTGATGGTTTGTTCTGCACACTGGCTCAGTTGATGCTCTGCTTAACTTTAAGAGCTGGAGCTCTAGAATTACTAAAAGGGGAGAAGATCAACAGTGGGCTTGAAAACTGTTTTGGAAGTTGTTTCCTCATTGCTTTTTCTTCTGAAAGAGTTCTAAAAAATAAAAGTCATCTGTTTTCCTTAGCAGTAATTTGTAGGCAATAATGGCAGAGGGCAAACAACATGCATTGTGTGTGGGAGTAATGAAGATGTCAGCTGAGGACATGTAAGTGTTTTAAAAATTGAAGTATAACTTGTCCCACATCCTCATTCCTGTTAGTTTGGAACGTAAGCACCCTCGTCAAGATTCCTGCACTTTTGTTTCAGCACATTTTCATCAAGTACAGAAGTATTAAAGATTGCATTTTGCTGATTATTATTCAGGGAAAGAGGAGGGCATAGGGAATATCTTCCCTACTTGCTTGTTCATCAGGTTGAATCAAAATGATTCTTGTGTGAATATGGATTTTGAGCCCCATAACATCAGTACTGCTGCTGAATGTTAGGTTGGTTTTGTTTTTTTCTCTGATCATACTTTTCTTGCTGAACAAAGAAATTGATGCATAGAGTACTTACTGTCTGGGCTGGGCAAGAGATGATGTTTGGATTTTAGGGGGTTGAAAATGTTGAAGTGACTTTTCTCTGCAGGCACAGAGATGTAGAGATCTGTTCAGGGGATGAACATCAACTAAAAACTATTTGAGAAGCAGAAAGACAGGAACTGGAACTTGGTTGGTCTTGGCATTCAGACAGTGCTAAAATAGAAGCAGCTGAACCCCGTGTCACTGAGTTCTGTACCATCCTGCAGCAGGACGTGAGGTGCACCCAGCAGGTTGGGACTGGGTTGGTTCCAGCCCTGTCTGGCACTTGGGTGGGTGAGGAAACTGATTTTGAAGAAAACAAGTCATTCTTTCTTGTGGGGATAATTCTCAGCAACATCCAGTTGTGTACTGGGTCCCTGTGGTCCTCAGCTGTGATGGCAGCAGGAGGGGGAGAGCTGGGGATGTGTTAGAGGGGCTGGGGATAGAGCAGCCTGGATTTGGACCTGCTGCAGCTGCTGAGGAATTGCATTCCTCAGGATTCTTTGCAGTGCCTTTAAAAGATTCCAAGGGCAGGTGGAAAGAGCAGCTGCTGCTGTCCCAGTGCTACATCTGTGCTGACCTGTTGTGATCACTGCAAACCCAGATTGCTTTTCCCAATCCTAACTTCAAACTGCTGAGTTTGAAACTCCCTGTTCCTGGGAGAAGCAACACAACCAGAGAGGAGCACACAAGGACACTGATCTGTGCAGCCTGTTGGGATGCTGCTGTGTTTTTGTGTGTGATGGTGTTCAAACCAGAAACTGGGAATGAGCTGGATTTCAATCGCTGGGTGTGATTACAACAGATGATGTTGGTGCTGCTGACCTAGTGGGATTTGTCTGATTGCTTGTGGGCAGACTGTCCAAGTAATGGACACGGGGTAAATACAGCACATTCTTCAGCTCTAGAATGATGAGATTTGTCTCTTTGTTGTGCCAATACCAGATTATTGTTTTTCCATGGAATAATGTAGTGGAAAAACAGTTTGTGGGCATAAGATTTTTGTTAATTATCTTAAAAGATGACATTTCTTGAAAGATACAGAAAGGTAGTGTCAGTAACATGCTGCAAGTCCTTGGAACATAAATTTAACAGAATTATGGAGTGGTTAGATGTCCTGCTACTAGCAGGGAAGCAGCTCATTTGCATTTCTCATGTCAGTGGCACACTGGGAACCAGAACTTGTCAAATTCCACACTCTGGGCATGTGACACCACCTGTGCTGGGAGTGGGAGAGCTGCTTCCAACTGCTACTTTGAGAGAAAGTGCTATAATTAAGAAACAGCAGAAGTGTTGTCTGAAGAACTGCCTCCCACGTGGAAGTAGTTAAAAATATTGTGAAAGGCTGTTGACAAAACGTGGAAGGCAGACACTGTCCTCCTGCCTTCCAGCAAGAGGGGAATGTGTAAAACAAACCCTGTTTCTTGTGCACCTGCTGCTGAAGATCCTGCCTTGGTAGAGGGTAGCTTCTCCCCTGCCAGTCAACTACAAATGCTGTATTTTCTACTTGAACTATTGTACTGCTCTAGTATTAATCCAGCTGATATTTCTGTACCCTTTTCCTACAGTGAGAAGGTCAACAAAGGGATTGGTATTGAAAATATCCACTATTTAAACGATGGCCTTTGGCATATGAAGACCTACAAGTGAAACAGAACTGTTACTCCAAAGGAATGCACTTAGATTAAATGTGGACTGCTTTGTAATTCCTTGTTTTTAATGTGACTGAATGTACAAATTCTTTTGTTCTGTGGCTATGCTAAATAAATCAAGTGAATGCGAAAGTACAGTTAGGCTACAACAGTTTTCTAGATTTCTTTTTTTATTACAGTTCTTTTTGTTTTGTCTTAAACCCAAGTCTTCAGTGACTGAAGATATCTGATGGAAAGATCCTATGTGGACTGTGAGTAGACTATTGCAAACAAAAAGGAGGAAAAAGCCAGGACATGTTTACATTTTTATGCTCTTCTAGAAGAGTAATATAAAGTGTTTGTGGAATATAATGAATATGGTTTATAAAATCTGAAACATTTCAGATTCTTTTTTTTTCTTCTGATTAACATCTTTTTAAGTCTACCTGCTCCTTGAGTGTGGAGAAACAATTTTTTTGGACATTTTATTTTTTAACTTAATTTATTAACAGCATTAACTTCAGTATTTTTCTTAAGGATTTTCTCTTTTTTAATATGCCTTTATCTGTATAGGATTTATGAACTTAGACTGCTATGTGGACTAGAAATTCTTTTATGCTAGTTCATATCTGAAGAATCTATATGTTCAGATTTCTACCTGCCACCACAGTTTGATACTTGCTCTCCTTATAGGTTCTAGTAACACTGGGCACGCTCCCAAGGGAGGGTGCACCACTTTGGTGCCTGTTGCTCTACTCCCTGTTTGCAGCCTTATTTTAGCAGCAGAAACAAAATCACTGTTTAACAAAGGCAACCTGTGGTTATCAGTGTAGCCAGGAGCAGCTTCTTCAGGTGGAACTTGGGAAGAGCTCTCAGCTTGTGCACACTGCCACGTGTCAGTCCCTCCGCAGAGCGGGTTAACGAGCACTCTGTGTCTGGACAACCCAACTGGTCAGCACCTGCATACCCAGAGCTATGCTATGGAAAACAGCCTGTGCCCTGGAATCCTTTAATAAACTTAAGGAAACTCGAAGGTCTACCACTCATCACTCTTGTCTCTGGAAGCATTTATTAATATTTCAAGTCTTTATTCTAACATTTGTTTGATACTGGCAGAGTGTTTGGTGTGTGAGGTCTTGGTCTCCTGGGGGAGAGCTTCCTCCAGAGAGGAGGGGGGCAGAGGTGTCCATCTCTGTTCTGAAGGCAGCTGAAGCCCTGGGAAATGGGGTGTGTTACCCAAGTGATGCCACTTTTAAGTTTCATGCAAAAATTACAGGATTGTACTTTGGCAATTGACAGGATAAATCAAACTGCTTAGTCATGTAGGAAAACAGTTAAGCAGTGCTTCAGCAAGGAGTTTAGTCACCTTCCAGACCTACCCTTCCAAATGCTAATTGGCATTTTAATACATCTGAAAAGTTCTGCTATAAACTACTGATTTCTCATTAGTGCTCTGGAGAATCAGTTTGGGCTTCAGGGGCTTTTTTAGTTTTGTTTTTTTGTATAAAATGAGTGTTTCAGTTCTGTGACTTGATTTTCCCCTTCCACCTTGTTTCCTTCTGGTGTGTTAGAGTATCTCTGACATCCTGTGAGATTTGTTCTTGTTTGACTTGCTGACTCCCCTTCTGTTTCCTTGACTTGCCCTGTGCCTGCTGTTGTTGCTCAGCTGTCTGTAATACCAGAACCACCACAGAAGGCAGAATTGTACTTCTGGCTTTACCACTGTTCTCAGCTGTATCTGCCCTTTCAAATATTACTGAAAGAAGACCCAAGTTAAGTCATGCTGAAGTTAATTTGTATATCAAAAATACCATCAGAAGCTTTGACTGTTGCGGCAGCAGCACGTACATGTTTGTCTTGCTCTGTCAGCTGCATGTGTGTGCAAAGGGTGGGATGGGTGTCCCTTCTGCACCAGCTGAGCTGTGCTGGCTGCTGAGCAGCTGTCACCATCCTTGTCAAAAAGGAGGAGCCTATGGGGATGGCCACAGCAGCTCTTTCCCTTCCCTACCTGCTCCCTTGCAGCTTAGCCCAGGATGAGATAATATAAGTGGCTGTGAGGGCAGGGTGAGGTAACATACCCTCTTTGGTCTGCTGTGGGTAGTGTGGTACCAACAATGTCTGTGATGGTTCTGGCTGCAGTGGCCAGATACAGCATCTAGAGCTCCCATAACTCCTGAAACATCCCCCTCAGGTCAGTGAATCCTCAAGGGAGTAAAGATGGAAGTGCTGGTTAATCTCAGGGGAAGGGAATACAGCCAGGAAAGTTGTACAAAACTGATCAGAAGTGTACTTGAGTATAAAAGAAAACAACCAACAACAACAGAACCCCCCCAAACCCACCAGCCTGTCTCACCTTCCCCAGCTCCAGTCCTGGGGAGCTCTCCACATTGCTTTCTTGTGCAGATGACCTTTCCTGCACAATCAAAGGTTGGGAGTGCAAGCACAGGTTCCTCTTTCTACATCTTGGTATTAAAAATCCCTGTCAATTTGTTTACAGAACACAGGTACTGAGTTAACCAACTTCCCTGTAAACAGTGCTAGCACCACTGCAGGACTGAAATTAATACCGAGCCTTTATTCTGAGGTGCTTGTAGAGGAGACTTTAAGAACAATCATCCCTGTGCTGACAGGCTACCTGGCCCTGTTAATGCTTATTCAAACAGTTACCACTTTTATCTGCTTCAAATCAGCAGTCCAAAGGTCACTGGCTCTTACTTGGCTGCCACTTCCTCAGGATCAGTCCCCTGCTTCCTGCTAATCCCTTATGGGGTGAGGAGGCCACATGTAAAGGGATTGGTGCTGTGCAAGTGGCACAGGACCAGCTCCTGTCTGGGCCCCTGTAAAGGAAATCAAGTGGGTGAGATTGAATCTGGGGTTGAATTTATTGGTACAGCTTAGAAAGATATAAAGACATTATAGAAATGCCTGGAAGAATGGAAAGAATCAAAGTCTTGCAAAAATATATTTGTAACCGTAGATTAAAGTTCATTTGAGTTTTCATTAATAAATATTTACATGTATAAACCCCCCCTATAAACTTCATTTCCTTTTGCCATAAACACATCAGGTAACTCTGGCACTGTCAAGAGCCAGAAACACTTCTGTATAAAAGATATAGAAAAAAAAAAAGTCTCCTATTTCTGAAATGAAAAGCTCCACCTCCGTGTGCAAAAAAACCCCCTTAAGCCAGTAACCGTGCAGCAGTCCCAGCGGGCACGGGGCTGCCGGGAGCAAGGAGCGCCCCGCGAAGAGCCGGGCGCCCGGGTCAGTCGTTGTCAGAGCCAGGGGGGCGTCAGGAAGAGCAGCCGGGCGCCAGGGTCAGTCGTTGTCGGAGCCGGGGGGCAGCAGGAAGAGCAGCCGGGCGCCAGGGTCAGTCGTTGTCGGAGCCGGGGGGCGGCAGGAAGAGCAGGGCGTCGCGGTAGCTGTGGCCGTAGGGCCGCAGGCGGTACACGCCGTACATCAGCACGTGCATGTGGCTGGGGGCCAGGCGGCTGAAGGTGATGGCCATGTCCGAGCAGCAGCCCTCCACCACCTGCTGCGGCTGCGTGGCCATGGCCTCCTTGATCAGGGCGCTGACCGACTGCGTGTTGAACACGTCTTTGCCTTCCGAGTCCTCCGCGTTCTCTGCGAACACGCCCGTGTACTTGAGGCAGATGGCCAGCTGCTTGTCCTCGGAGATCTTCCACAGCATCCCCCCCTGCTCCGGGCACTTGTCGGCGTCCTCCACGACGCGGGAGAAGCGTCTCAGCGACTCGACGCTCAAGACAATCCCCCCCTCCCCGTCCACGTACTCCAGGTCTCCGGACTTGGCGGTGTGGCCTATGTAGAAAGGCTGCGAGGGGTCCTTTTTCAGCAAGAAGTACTTGAGGTTTTCCACGATGGCGAACGTCGTGGGGTACGCCAGGAAGAACCAGCTGAACTCGTCCTTGTAGCGCTCGTAGGCCATCTTGTAAGCTTTCCTCATCATCATCCACATGTCGTCCGTGTGCACGGCTACAGAGTCGAACACTTTGACCTTCTCCGAGCTGTAGAAGTCGGCCCGGTCGCAGTGCTTGCTCCACGTCTCCCTGACCGCAGCCCAGTGCCCCAGGTCCTTCGGCTTCACCAGGATGATGCAGTAAATGCGGATGCTCTTGCTCAGCTCCATCCGCTCGTCCTCGGAGAGGTTCAGGATGTCTTCCTTGTTGGGAGCCTGGATGTGATGGTGCTCGTGGCGCCGTGCTTTGGTGTCCTGGCCCTCCTTGATGTGGCCCAGGAGCGTCACCAACATGCAGAAGGCTCCTCCGAGCACCACGCCCTTCACAAAGGAGCTGCTTTCCGCGATCATCCTTCCTGGAAAGCAAACGGGCCGTGAGAGCTTCCAGGGATAAGCCGCCTACGGCCGGTCCCGCTCATTTTAATACCTTCTGCAGTCTAAACCCAGATGCCGTTCCCCGGACTGGCAACCAGGGCGATGCCGGGGAAGAGCGGTGGCCGAGGCAGTTCCCGTTACCGATACCACAGCCCCCCGCGGGAGGGGTCTCGTACCCGGGGCCTGCTCTAGGGCAGTGACCGCACGGCCCCTGCCCCGGTCCCGCCGCCTCCCCGCCCGCCCGGAGCACCCAGACGCCGCCGCCCCGGCTCGGGAACTGCCGCGGCCACGTCATATACCGCGCGCTGCCGGAGGCCCAAGCCCGTTGTTCTCGCTCCCCTCCGGCTCTGCCCGAGACCCCCGAACGGCGGCCGTACAGCACCGCCGCCGCAGTCCCTCCCCCGAGACAGCCGGCGCGCCGGGGGGAAGCCTTACAACGGCTGGGGCTGAGGCCGGTCCCGTTCGTTCCTCTCTCTGGTCCCGCGCGGCGCCGCTGACAGAGCCCTGCTGCCGCTCCCGGTGCCGCCGGGACACGGACACCGGCCCCGCCCCGGCCGCGCGCAGCCGCCACCCGCCCCTTCCTTTGCCCCGCCGGAAGCGGCGTGCGGCGCTCCTAGGCACCGCTCCCTCCCCGCTGCGGTGGCGCCGCCTGGCGGCGCGGGTGTCACCGGGCGGTGCTCGGCCCGGGCTCTGCGTCCCCTCCCGCCGGGCGACCGCTCCCCGTCCCCGGCTCCCCGCCCGCTCCCCGTCCCCGCCTTCCGCTCCCCGTCCCGCTTGGGTTCTGAGCCCCGCACTCCAAGAAGGACGTTGAGGGGCTGGAGCGGGTCCAGAGCAGAGTAGTGAGGGGTCTAGAGAACAATCCCGGGGAGGAGCAGCTGAGGGAGCTGGGGTTGCTCAGCCTGGAGAGGAGGCTCAGGCACCTCCTCAGCCTGAAGGGGCTGCAGCGAGGTGGGTGTTGAACTCGGGTAACAAGTGATAGACAAACGGACACGGCCTCGAGTCGTGCCAGGGGAGGTTTAGAGTGGACATCAGGACAATGTTACTTCCCACAAGGGTTGTCAAAGGCTGGCCCCGGCTGCCCAGGGCAATGCTGGAGTCCCCAGCCCTGGAGGGATTTAAAAGCCAAGTGCTGAGGGTTTAGTGGTGCTGCGTTAATGGTTGGACTTGATGATGTTAGAAACCTTTTCCACCCTAAAGAGTTCAATTATATTCCCAAACCACTACAATAAATTGCTGGAAGCACAGTACATGTCTTGTTTTCCTTCCCCCAACTCACAAGATGAGTTCATATTTAAAGAGTAAAGCCAGAACGTTTTCTACTAACAGAACTTTTTCTTTCCTTTAGTGATAATTGTTCCTGAGCTCCAGACTGAAAGAAGTATGTCAGAATGACATTGTACACATCATCTCTCAAGAACTTTGAGTTGACACCTGATTTGAAAGAGCATCACTGAACAACAGTTTAATCTCTTTTCCCACCAGCCTCTTGAGGAAAAAAGAAAGGTTTTACATGTCTAATCTCTTCATTAGCTGATTGTAGTGTGTCCTTAGGCCAACATCGTGGGTAGGAGAAAATCCTATATAGATTTTCCCTATATTGATAAGTATGGNCACCTCCTCAGCCTGAAGGGGCTGCAGCGAGGTGGGTGTTGAACTCGGGTAACAAGTGATAGACAAACGGACACGGCCTCGAGTCGTGCCAGGGGAGGTTTAGAGTGGACATCAGGACAATGTTACTTCCCACAAGGGTTGTCAAAGGCTGGCCCCGGCTGCCCAGGGCAATGCTGGAGTCCCCAGCCCTGGAGGGATTTAAAAGCCAAGTGCTGAGGGTTTAGTGGTGCTGCGTTAATGGTTGGACTTGATGATGTTAGAAACCTTTTCCACCCTAAAGAGTTCAATTATATTCCCAAACCACTACAATAAATTGCTGGAAGCACAGTACATGTCTTGTTTTCCTTCCCCCAACTCACAAGATGAGTTCATATTTAAAGAGTAAAGCCAGAACGTTTTCTACTAACAGAACTTTTTCTTTCCTTTAGTGATAATTGTTCCTGAGCTCCAGACTGAAAGAAGTATGTCAGAATGACATTGTACACATCATCTCTCAAGAACTTTGAGTTGACACCTGATTTGAAAGAGCATCACTGAACAACAGTTTAATCTCTTTTCCCACCAGCCTCTTGAGGAAAAAAGAAAGGTTTTACATGTCTAATCTCTTCATTAGCTGATTGTAGTGTGTCCTTAGGCCAACATCGTGGGTAGGAGAAAATCCTATATAGATTTTCCCTATATTGATAAGTATGGCTGTACATTGTAAAGTATTGGCTGAACTTGGTTTTATTGAAGTCAATTTACAACTGAGCTGCTCTGGACTCTCTGGAATCTGGCTGTGTTCCCCAGCTGCCTTGGTTATTCAGGTAAGGGGGTTTTTTAGGCTCATGGCTGTACTGCAGACATCAAAGCTTAACAATGTTATCATTGGCAGAAAGATCTGTAAGAACATTGATTGCTTGACTCTTCTGGGCTCGAGGAACCATTTCTTGTGCTTCAGGTAAAAATGCTACAAAATAGTTTTGGCTGGATCAGTGAATGTCCAGAATGGGTCCATTCAGGGAACTGAACTCCAGTTACTCCCAGTGATGGGAAAATGCTGCCAGTGTTTATGTTCTGTCAGGTCTGTTACTGCACTAAGGGAACATCACTCATCCTAACTTCTCCCACCTGGCTGCTCCTAAGGTATGGACACTCAGGTTGTTATCACATCCTAGAGACTGGAGAAGGAGTTTGGTTTATGTATCTCCTATTGCAGAATCAGCTGTGGCTTTTAGGGCTTCAGCAGTTACTTGATTATGTGCTTTAGAGAGCTTTCATTGCTTCAGCTGATGCTTCAACACTTTGTTCTCCTGCCTGACTTCAGTGAGGTTCTTTCGAAGGTTGACAGAATGACTGATGGAGCTGCAGATCTTGACTGTCACTTTAATGTATTTCAACCCTGCTTTTATCCAGCAGCAGAGCAGTGAGGAGAAAGTTTAAGGAACGTGTAAAGCATGTTATAAACACAAAGAGACTCTTCTGACTTCTGTGTTGCTTGAAATTGTTGCCTGGTGTTAAGAGGACTAAAATGGCATAGTAATGCTGAGGATGTCATGACAGCCATTGATAAGTGTCCTGGAGTTAGAACTCATTGAGACACCTACTCCTGAGAACTACATCATCATTGATCCTACAAGAAGCTGTTTTTGAGAAGTGCAGGAGGTAAATGTTTGAAGATATTCTGCCACGGGCTGGGAACCAGCCAAATGACATATCCAGGGAAGGGCCAGCCCTAGGATGGGAGTCCAGTGAGGAAAGCTGGGGCTTAGTCATGGTAGGAATGAACCAGGAGAACTGCTGTGAGATCACCACAAAGGGCTGTGCATTAGTTCTGTATGAAAACATGCAGTGATGTATGCACACAAAACACCAGCTGGATTTCAGCTTTGAGTGCTGACTGTTGAGATGTTTATGAGCTGCAGTTCACCCTTTGTTTCCCACTGATCCTTCACAGTATCTCTGCCACGCTCACAAACAGCAGCAGCTTTTGAAACTGGGAGGCCTGTGCCAGCATCTGAACTGCTGACAGAGCTGAAGAGCTCCATGGCTGGTTACTTGTCTCCACAGACAGATGATCCCCTGCTGGTTTCTGTTTGTCTTTCCTTGCTGCCTGCAGCTGCACTTGCCTTCTGATGCTCTTTCTTGCCTCCAAGGAAAGACATCAAACATTCTGTTCTCACTGTGTGGGCCAAAACGTCCGTGAGAGATTGGCTATTATCAAAACATATTTGATAGAAACTTTGTTCCAATTAATGCAAAATGTTTCAGCTGACACATGAGTTGTCATCTGTTACAGTCACTGCTTGTTAATGATCACTAATGGCTGTCCACTCTCTTGGAAACAGACTCATCTGTCTCTCTGTTATGTCATTTGCAGGAGAGAGGCTGGGCTGGAGCAGTGCAGGAATGTTCACAATGGGTAACCAGAGGGGAGCTACTGCAGATGTTCCTGGGCAGTTAAAACACAATTGAGCCAGAGGCTCTGCAGAGGGAACCTCCCATCAGAAGATACTGTTGAAATGAGGAGAAATGCAGAGGTATGGTTGAGCTGGGACAGCTGACTGCTGTCACATCACCCATGTAATTCTAATGCTGAAGCACGCAGCTTCTACCTGTCCATCTCACTCCATCACAAGAGGGGACCAAGTGTTGCTATGGTCTGAAGGTTACAAACTCATCTTGAATAGCTTAACTCTTGAAGGCAGCACAGACAGTGCAGGAAAAGGGCTTTGATGATGAGGCCAACTGTTACTGTTATGTGCCTGGCATTGTTCTCTAGCCCCTAAAGCACATAACTGAACAAGTATGTTTGCTGAGTCTTCCATCCTGTTGTTTGAGAAGGTTTGGGAATCCCTGTTCTAAAGCTATAAAACAGTGAGGTGGGGATTCTTGGCAGGTAGGTAAAGCCAGATTCCTTCATTCACTTTGCAGGGAGCTGCTGAGCTCAGCTTTGCTTTTGGAGGAGGATGGAATCTGGAGATAAACTTCAGCTCCCTCTTCTGAAAAGTTTGCCTGGCATCTTCTTCTTCACTTTAGCTTCACATTCACAAGCTGGAATCTGGCCTCTTTGTGCCAGTGTGCACAGCCAGGGCCTTGCCACAGGGGTAGGCACTGGACAAAAGAATGAAGTTTGAAAGTCAGTGAGAGATGCAGTGTTAGACTTTTAATACTTCAAAACTCAGGTTGAAGTGTTTACCTCTGAAGAAGGGTTCTCTCCAGCTGATGGATAAAACACTGGAATTACAGGATGAAATTAGATAGCTTACATTTTATAGGACATGATGCATAATATGATCTGTAGCCTTGGAATCGAATTGATTAGCTGTGTTAAACAATAGTTTCCAATCTCTTTCCTCTTTCATCCATGAGCACTGCCAGGGAAGGGCTTGGCATTGAAAAACCATCAGTTCAATGGTGCCCTCAAGCACAGGAGAAGCAGAAGATGTGTGACTCCAGGAGAACCTACCAACTTTGGACTGCTTTATAATTTCTACAGTTTTTAATGTGTGTAGCTGAACACAAACCCCATCTCCTTCTCTGGCTATGTTCAATCAATCAAGTGAATGCTAACGTCCTGCTAGCTCCAGCAATTCAGCTGGAATTGAACTAGCAGAGACAATGCCCAGAGCAGAGCTGACATCATTGTGAATGGCTCTGATGCACAAATACAACAGAAAGAGAATAGGAACGAGACATTTTAATGTCAACTCTCTTAGAAGCACAGGAGAAAAAAAAATCATCATTGATCAAATAGAAACAGACAGGGAAAAAAGGGCAGAGAGAGAGAAATCTTGTTTTTCAAGCTCCTAAAGGGGGGGAAAAAAAAAAAGAAGTAGAGATGAAAATAGAATTCTATCAGAAAGAATGGGTTCTTAATAGTCCTTTAAAATAAAATGCACGAAACAGTGATGAAGTGATTTTGCTGCATCTTCAAGGCACTTGCTTTTGTCAGCCTGAGGTTATTTGAAAAAGGGCCTCTGCAGAAAATTATGTTCTCCAATTATGGTTTTTCAGGCTCAGATTGCATAGCCAAGGAGCACAGTTGTGAGCAGCAGTGACAAAAGCAGCCCCGTGGTGCTCAGAAGGGGACCCTTGCTCTTTGGGTGCTGCCTTGGCATGGCTCACAGGTGGGATGGGAGTGCAGGACTAGGTCAGTGGTTTGGTTATGGGAGTTCTGGTCCTGTGTCTGAGAACAGCTGCTTCTGCCATTGCTTCAGTTTTCTTACCTGCAACCTGGAGACACAGAAAGCTTCTGGAGTGGTGTTTATTGTAGAAGGGGTTAAGGTGAGTAAATATTGTTACTGGGTGGAAAGATCTGTGAAGATCTGTTGATTTTAGCCCACTAAGGGAAGAGGAGGAAGGGGAAGGCTGGAAACAGCAGAGCATTTGATGTGCTGAGTGTCAGCAGCTTCCACAAGATGCTTTCTTCTTCCAGCTGTTGACATCCCTTCATTTCTCCAAGGAAACTGAGGCTTGAAGTATCAGAGTCTCCAAGCAGACACTAGTGTTCTTACCCTGATGGTGAAATAGGAGACTCCTGAGCTGTGTGCAGAGGCAAAACCAAGATGTCTGTGAGATACCTGTTTGCTTCAAACTGGAATTGCTAGTGAGAGAGCAGCAGCCCAGAGCTCTGAGCTGTGTAACAGGGACAGAGCAGAGATGTACCATGGGCATTACCTACCTGCTGCTGCTGCAGAGACCCTGTTCTGTGTAGGAGGGGACTCTGTCACCCATCACCACCAGCAGTTGATTGTTACACCTCCTTTCATCTTGGCTTCATTTTGCTGTCTCATTATTCTGAGGGTTTTTTTCTGGAGGAAAAAAAAAATCATATATGTTTGGGTCACATATCAGTACAAGAGGCTGTGAAGATGTTATGAAGGAGTAGAAAAATCTCTTTAGAAGTGTGAATTGTCAGTGATGTACAGTATCTATTCACACTCTAAAAGATTGAATTAGAAGTGATAATTATGTGCTGTTTTTGCTGCTTAAGTGGTTTAATGCCATTATGACTGTGCTACTTAATGGAAAAGCTTAGAATCAGACTAGCATGGGAATACTAAAAATTTTAATGGATTTCTGCTCAAGTCATTCTTCTTATTAGGAAACAAACTCACCAAAATATATAACTAGGTCTTCGGATTCAATTATTAATCCTCTCTCCTAATTTGAAGAGCAGAATTATCACTTAACAGCAGTTCTCTGAAATAGAATTTTAATGATACTAGTCATCTCATAGTTGAACATGATTTTTCCTGATCAGAACCAAGTTGGAAGATTCTCAGTGCTGAATCAGTTTTAATTATTAATCCTAAGCAGTTAAAAAATATACTGTCAACTGCATGTCAAAGAAGCCATCAGAAAAGTTTTCAATGGATTCTCTCATGTGTTACCTGCTTGAGGACAAGGCTTTGGAACGTGGTAATAGGGATGGGATTGTGGAAATAGCATATAGGAGAGAACTAGACCATACACTTGGAAGGATTCTTATGGGCTCAGCCTGACTTTTGACAGTTTTAAAACAAATCTGATGGGCTTCATCATAATGTGTTCCTGTCTCCCCAAGGAAATGTGCAGTAGTGTAGGTGGAGTGCTTGTTCTGACCATGAAATGAGGAAAGGAAGCAGGGGAAGGCTGAACAGCTATGGGTCATCTGGTGCTAAAGCAAATGGACTGAGGTACTGGGGTGGTGAGACTTGTGCTCCTTGGATGTGGATGGAGGTATTTGTGGCTTATAGGGAGGTGCTCTGGGTTGCAGCTGCTGCTGCAAATGCCAAAGCAGAAAGAACCCCTTGTACAGGTTCTGCAAAGCTTGACTAGGAGGAATACAGGTAAAGGTGAGAAGCGTCAGTTCAAAACCCCTTCTTTTCTCATTGTTAGCCACGTGTTTCCAGCTGTTCATGGATCTGATTATTCCCTGGGATGTTTTATATCCCCCCTGAAGACGATATAAACAGGGGAGGATTTTCCTCTGTGGTGTGAAGTACCCAGGCTGCTTTGTTCCCAGTGTCTCATGGCAACTAGATGTGCTTTTTGATTCCTATCCTAGAAAACTGAGGTAGCAATTATTCTACAGAATACTTGCCATTTGGGACCAGAGTAATTTGCCAGGAGCAACTTCCTGACACATGTGAAATCAAGTCACCTCTTCAGGCCATCAAGCTGTCAGTTCTTTCTCACTGCTCATGTTTTATACAACGTGAGTCAAACTGATACCGACCCAGAGAATTGTTTGGGCTGTGAGTAGTAATAAACTTCTGGGCATTTGTGACAAAGCACCCAGTGTAACAGCTTGCCAGTCTGTTCAGATTATGACATATTCTGCCTTCTCCATGTACTTCTATTTCGTTTTGCCTCTTTTCATGCTTTAATGACAAAAAAAAGTGTAATAGACTCATGTGGTATGTGCCCAAGGTCTTTCTGATGGAAGTACTGGGACTTCTTTACAGTTGCAGCAGGGCAGCAGAGCAGAGTCTCACACCTATGAACAAATACTGAGAGGCTGAATTTCTTTCCCTTTGTAACTGAGAAATGGAAGCAAGTTGGCAGAAAAGCTCATATGCAAATGGATGTCTTGAAAGGCTGACTGAGGTTCATTGGTTTTACTAGGATCAATGGAAATATTGCTGCTTCATCTTCTGGGCTGACTGGGACTTCTCTGGTGATTCTTCTGGAAGTCCATCAGGAACACCACCACGATCAACATTAATATAGGTGTGTATACTGCTCCCCATCCTCAGTTTGAAGTGAAGGGGAAGCTGAAGTGCAGGATCAAGCCCTTAATTTGTTACTTACATTTGATTTGAAGCTTGGTGTCCAAGGTTGAGCTAAAAGGGTAACGGAATAACTCAGGCCTGTGAGCAACTCATCATGTTAGACAGAAAGCAATTTGGTGCAAGGCCCAGCATGCTGTAAGATTGCCACTGCCTTTCTCTCAGCACTGTTCTGCACTCTCACTCCTGTAAACAGCCTCTTCATCCCTTTCTCTGGGTAACTGGGCTTCCTTCCTGAAGCCTTCCCAAATTCAGACTGCATTTGACAATAATTTTGTATTTGTGTTTGATACAAAAGTTTTCAAAGGAGCTTCATAGACACTAATCAGGGTAAAAAAATGCAAATCTAAAATCTGTCTTGTTCTAATGTTCCCTTTGGAAACCATTTAATTTCTTACAAGCACGCTTTGGCAGATGATGTGGCCCTTATAGTAATAAATCACAGGAACATAAGACACTTCACTGCAGCTGCAACGTGGCTAGTTAGGATCCTATTCAAGAAAAAGGCTTAGACAGTGTATTTTCTTTCCTATACTCTGCTGTACCATTTCTCCCCCTTATAGATCAAGTGAAAAGACTCTCAGAATGCTCTTATAATTGTCTCCTTAGAGTTATAATCTGCAAAAGCTTTTTTTTTTTTTTCCTAAAAGATAAAAATATCCAAATCTTAATGGAGCCTTTTTAAATGGCACATCATTAACTCTCCAACCTCCTTCACGGTTTTGTAAATCTCTTTAATAAGGGTGAGAAGAAGCTTAGAGAGGTCTCTTTGATTAAAGGTCTGACCTGGAATTACTTTGAATTTATATTACGGAGTCAGCAGGTTTACTGTGGGAGCCTTAGCAGAGAATCTTTTGTAGTACTTTGCAGGTAGAGCTGTAAAGAGAGTAAGTGTTACATAAAGCTTGCCAAAAGCAGAGCAGAACCAGTTAAGCATGGAGCACTGTGTTGTAAACCAGATCCATAGAGCACTGGGAACAAGCAGCCTTGCTCCTTCAAAGCCTGAATTTGCAGCTCTTGTGGGTGGGATTATATGGCAGAATTTCAAGAAAAGGAGGCTGGATGCAGTGATCCACGAGGAAACCTCAGCCCTGTGGGCAGGGTTCCTGCAAGATGGTAATCACTGAAAACCAACTCTTAGAAATGGCACAAACTGGCAAGAAATACAAGCAGGACTGTGAGCTTCATGGAATTTAATGCACTCAGGACTTCATCACTACATGTGACTTGGCTTGAAGAAGGGACCAAGGACACAAAAGCCTGTGGGGCTTTTCAATCCCACTCATTTTGAGTCTTGTGGCTACATTTCTAAGAAGCTGATGTTCTCCTCAAGGTCACCTGACAGATTTGCTGTGTTTGTCAGTGGTGGATTTGCAATTCTGATTGAGGGAAATGCTTATCTGGAGGATGGGTGGCCTCACTTCTCCCTTGGGTATGATGTGTGTGCATCCTACCCCAGAACTTGGTGGTTGCATGGAGAGAGATTTCTCTGCAAGATGTTGAGTGGTTTTAATCCCTTCTGAGGTCAACGACAAAGGAGGTTTTGGCTCTTATCAGAAGCCCTTCTCTCCTATGAAGACAGGCTGAGAGAGTTGCAGTTGTTCACCCTGGAGAAGGCTCCAGGAAGACCTTATTGTGGCCTTTCTGTACCTAAAGGGAGCCTATAGAAAAGATGGGGAGGGCTCTTTATCAGGGAATATAGTGATAGAATGAGGGGTGATGGTTTTAAACTGAAAGGGGGTAGATTTAGATCAGATATGAGGAAGAAATTCTTTGCTATGAGGGTGGTGAGACACTGAAATGGGTTGCTTGGAGAAGTTGTGGATGCCCCATCCCTGGAAGTGTTCAAGACCAGATTGGATGGGGCTTTGGGTGATTCAGTCCAGTGGGAGGTGTCCCTGCCTATGGTGGGGGTTGGAACTCAATCATCTTTAGGGTCCCTTGCAGCTCACACTGTTCTATGATTCTCTTAGAATAAACCCATTTCTAGACCCTGGGGATCTGAGTGCTGGTCTGGTTAGTCCAGTTAATCTGGTTAGGTGGCAGCAAGGCTGAAATACTACTGAGGGAAGCATTGCTGCAGAGTTGCTTGAAGAAGGAAAATATCTACAGAGATCCCAGTTGTAGCTGGTATTCCAAGCACAGCTCAGGTGAGTGCAGCCACAGATCTGATGGGACAGGGTGGAGGACACTGTAGAGCACTAGCAGTGCTGCAGTGCAGAGCAGAGCCAGATGCACTGAGGCTCCCAAATGCCTCAGAGGTTTTGGATATTTGAAATTTTGTTACTATTCCTTCTAAGAAAGATGGGAGATAGAAATCCCCTAAAGAGCAGTAGTGTAGTATCTGCCTCCATATGTGGCCAAATAGGATGATTCAACTGCAAGCTGAACACAGTAAAGCATTGCAGTGATTTTGCTGTGCTTCTGGGATGAGTTTCCCTTATGAGTCCCCAGCAATCTGCATAGATCCTCCTGGAGAGAGGCAGAAGGGATTATTTCTGCCTGTGACAGCCTGGCCTCTTTTGGGGATGTAGTCCTGCAGTATTAAACTCTAAAATGCTGGGTGAGCTCAGTCTTTGTGCAGTTCTGGTGTGGGATGGTCTGATGGTAATGAGATGATGACAGGGCTCCAGGGCAGGGTTGCTCTTTGTCTCTGTAGGCCATGGCATCCTTCATCCTGCATTTGTTCCAGCTCTAATTAATATGGTGCAAAAGCACCCACAAACTTTTCTGTTATATATTTCTATAAAGAAAGGTCAGCTCCTTAGTGTTTGTTGCTGAAGGATGTGGTGCTGCTTGTGTGTTACCTTCACAGGCATCATCAAGAGCAGATATCACATCTCCTTAGGAACAACTCGATGTCTGTGCCTTCTGTGACTTAAACTGGATCTATCCTGTAGCCTCCAGCTGCCTGTGAGATCAGGACCCCTGGAAGGGACATTGCTGAAGGGTTTGCACATGTAGGACTCCAGTCTGGGGCTGAGTGTGGGCTGCTGCCTCTCCCCAGCTGCACATAGTGGGGTTTGCTCCACTGAGCTGCTGCATCAGTGAAAACAGCCAGGGAAGAGAACAGGTGAGAGTCCAACATCAGCTCTATCTTGTTCTTATTACAGAGTATCAAGACAGCAGAGTATCTAGAAGACTAGTGCTGAGGCAAGTCCAGCTGCTTTCCAGCTGAGGGATTATTCACCCCCTCTCTGTTTTAGGTGTGTAATCTTTTGATCCTCTGTTGGAAAGAGCCTCCTCTTTCCCCTTGTATTCCTGGGGGGATACAAGCTCTCGTCTTTTGATGCTCCATTGAAAACCAAACCCTGTGTGTGCCCCTTGGTGAACACAAAGCTGGAACAGGAAAAATAAAAATACTACCTTCTTTTCCTTGGAACTCTGACATCTGTCTCTATTCTCTGATTTTCATACTATGCCATTTCCTCATCTCTTTTACAGGGTGCATAGAAGCCTTTATTGCTTCTAGTATTTAGATAGAATGAAAACTATTGCTTAAATGAATAGCTCCTGAAATTGTTTCCTTGCTGGGAATCGTTAATATGCCATATGGATTCAACTCATGTATCTGTGCTAATATTGCACCCAGAATTGCTAAAATGATTTCTTTTGAACCCTTAACTCTTTATTGGGCAGGAGAGGATTATTAGTTTGGGGTTTTTTTGTCTTTTAGTAGCTGAGGTTTCAAGTGTATCTCTGCTGCAGTCATTCAAGATGTCACACTGGGGCATTTCCTTCTCCAGGGTCTATTCTCTCACCAAGCACCTCAGGAAGTTTTGCTAAGTTATTGTCAATTCAGATGTGAGTAAAAGGAGGCATAAGAAGTGAGAAACTGTCTCTTGCAGAGCTGAGAATAGAGCTGCCCTTCAGCTTCCTAGGACCCCAGGCAAACCTTCTCACTTCCCTGTGCTGGTGGCCAGAAACCTGTATTACTAAAGAACACATCTCTCTCCAGCACTCAGTGGGCAGTTCAGCAGGATCTGGCCAGAGCAGCCAGTGCTGGGAAAGTTGGAAAAGGTTGAAATGAAAATGTGGAGTAAGGACAAGAGTTTGCAGTTGATGGAGATCTGCATGGAAGAGGCTGTGAGTGGTTAACAGTGCTCTCAGCCTGCTGCAGATGCAGGATTAGACACACTGGCTTTAATCACCTTCCCCCAGCCTCTCTGGTGTTTACCTGCTGCATGCAAGGAAACAGTCACTCTAGCTCAGCTGACAAATGGTAGTTCATTAGTTTATGGTAATTCAATTGCTTGTGATTGTCTTTCTCTGCTCTTAGTATCTGAGAAAGAAGAGTATTCTAAATTGTAAGGAAATAAACCGTCCTGATTTGTGCCACCAAAAAAAAAAAATCCCAGAGGAAGATTAATTCCAAGAAACAAAAGTGACTATTAACATAAATGACTGTTGGCTATAGTGAACATTAAATTAAAATGTATCTGTTCTCTTCATGTGGCACCAGAGTTTGAGGCTTGAGTACTACTTTAAGCTGAAGAAGGAACAGTGGAAGCTTTATTGCTCAGCTAGGCACTGCAATGGTAGTGGTTCAGAAAGCTTGACAGATGAGACAGGCTTGAGAAAAATAGGTGAATCAAAGCTGTAGTTAGAAAACCAACTCTGCCCCAATACACCCATTTCTCCTATGGTTTAGTAATGATACTTCTGTTGATTTACTTGCCTCACCTTGTCTCAGGAGATGAGATCTATAACAATGACAGAGAGCTCCCTTTTGAACTTGGGTGAACTCACTCGACAAGGGGACTAAGATTGGATTTCAGCTCTGCAGCTCTCGTGCTGTCTGGCATCAGGATGCCTGCTGCTGGCAGGGTGGATTCCTGGCCTGCTGTGTCCTTGAGCAGTAAAGTGCTACACAGATGCCTCCCATTTTTAGGGCAGGGTGGCTTGGATTACATCTTGAGGGCCTGTTGTGGCCAAGACTGGCCCTGCAGGAGCTGCTCTGAGACCAAGTGGGTTGTGCTGAAGCCCACTCCTGCTCTCGGCCCAGCCCAGGAGAATGCTGGATGGCAGCACAGCTCTGGTGTGTCAGCCACTCCCACCAGTTTGGTGTCATCAGCAAACTTGCTGACAGTGCCTCTGTGCCCTCATCCAAGTCATTGATGAATATGTTGAACAGAACTGGTCCCAGCACCAACCCCTGTGGGACCCCACTAGTTACAGGCTTCCAACTAGATGCCATCCCATTGACCACAACTCTCTGGCATCTTTCCTTCCACCAGTTTCCAATCCACCTCACTAGCTGATCATCCAGACCCCACTGTCTCAGTTTATTCAGAAGGATGCTGTGGGAGACAGTGTTAAATGCTTTACTGAAATCAAGATAAACCACATCCACTGCTCTGCCAAGGTGGGGCAGTGGTGCCCATGTTGCACAGAGGAGCTGCCTTGCAGGGGGGCTGAGCTGTGTTTTCCTCCCTTTACCTTTCTCTGGGGTGCTGTGCTCATGCCAGGTTGATGAGTACTCAGGGTCAAGTAGGAGGGATTATTGCCCAGCTGCAGAACTATCAGTGGTGTTGAAAAAAAATGGGAAAGGCAACAGAAAATACTAGAGATAAGCAGATGCAATAATGCAACACTAATCTAGGCAATGCCCAAAGAAGTGGTGACTTCCACAATTAACCAACCTCTATTTTTAAGGGGAGGAAGACAAAATGTTTTGCAGATCTGTTCTGAAAAGGGTGCTGGAAAACTGGAGCTTAGTGCAGCTGTTTCACAGGCAGCTGCTGGAGGAAACTGAATGCTGGGGACTGTTCCTGATCTGATTAAATCCTTCCTTCAGGATTAACTTTGTGGAGGCAAGTGGAGCTCTGACTTGCTTTCACCTCTGGATGCTACAAAATCTTAAGCCAGATGGTTACCTCAGTGGTCAATCCCGGACCAAATAAGAGACTTGGTTTTATTTTTGTTTTATTTTTCACCTGAAGTGTTATTTTTCTTTATGTAAAATCCATCTGAGAATAGCCCCTCCATTCTGACTGCTTGAAATCTGCTGTTGAAATACTGGTGATAACATCCCATGCATTAAATTACATGGGAAGACTAACAGCACAACACAGAAGGAGCTGCAGTGTTGTTTGCATATAGCTCTTGGCACAATATTAGTCTTGATCTGTGAGGAGGATGCTCACAAAGCAAATAAAAAAAAAAAAAAAACAACACAAAATTTCCCTATTCAGAGCATTTCTTCCACCTGTCAGCTCTGCATGTGCTTCTAAAAGACCTCAAACCAGATCTGCACAGCTCAACAAAAGCAGCTGGGGGGAGAGCTCTTGGTGAAGAAGGCACTGGCTGTGTAAAGCCTTTGCTTTAGTGCTGACTGCAGAACAGAGAAAGGGTTTGGGGATAAAAGGAGAAATGATGCTTTCCCACGTCTGCTTTTTCCTGAGTGAGCACTAAAGGCAGAAGCCCATGTCACACTCACCCTGCAGCAAGGTGAGGCACCAACAGGGAAGTGCCAGCTCCTGGGGAGTGCTCTGGCCCTTCCCAAGAGCACAACTCCACTGCACTGCTGGAAGGGAGCAACTCCTGCTCTGAGTGACTGGTGCACCCTCCCACTGCCTAATCATGCAATTAGAGAGAGCTAATTGGGCTACAGCCCCTGAGCCTGGCCTCTTCTACATCTTGAAATGATGGCTTGGAAGTGGAAAGGACCAGGACTGGCTTTCTTGGTGTGAGAGGCATTTCTCTTAACTCTAGAGGCCGAGTTGAGTGGCTAGAGGGGCTGTGAGTGACAAAGGGTGACAGTGTTGATGGGGCTGTACAGGAGCTTGGCAAGCAGCTCCTACAGCAATTAACCCAGGGCTCTGCTGGCTCCCACTGGTCTGGCTCGCCCTAGGTGGGTTGTGGGGGTGGTGGAAATTATCTCCAACCAGAAGACACAGCAGAACATAGTACCCTATTCTAAGAAAAAAAGTCACATTTTTCTAAGTGCAGCTAATGGATGGAATGTTTGATGTAGAGCCCACACAGGTCACCCAGTGAAGCTGAAATAACATCACAAGCCTCAGTCCTTAACAGCTTTCTGTTTTAATAGTGGCCCTGGAAATAAAAACCTGTTGTTTTGAGCTGTGCTGGGTGCCAGGCTGCAGTTGCTGTGGGTGCTGGAAGAGCTGGGGGGTATGTACCCCCACAGCAGCATCCCAGCAGCAGAACAAGTGCTCCTTGGCAAGGAGAGGGGTGTTAGGCAGTGGAAGGCATGGGTAGGAGCCCTCTCTTGGCCCTTGCTTCCTTTCTTTTTATTAGATCAAAGAGGTGATCCTGAGGTTTGGGAACCATAGCAGGTGTGTATAGGTCAAGCCTAAGAATTCTAAATGGAGTGGGGATTGTTCACCTTGATTCCTTCCCTCCCCTCTCTTTCTCCTACAGATGGGTAATTTTGCCTCAACTCTGCTGTATTCACATCTGTTTCTCAACAGAGCTGTTTGTTTTTATACCTGGGAGCTGAGGTTCTTTGTGGAAGGTGAGTTATAAAGTGCTTCATTTGGAAGGTGGAGAGCAGCTTGAAATGAACCCTCCACCTTCCCAGTGAGAGTGGCATTGTGCCTCTCTGCTGTGAAGGCTGCATTGATTAATTCACACTGCCTTGAAATGCTGTTGTGCTGGTTACACTACCTACAGCAAATGGTGTTTTGATAATGAAGCAGAAAGGGTTTGAAATAATGAGACCAAAAAATAATCACTGTGGTGGAGCAATAGAAAACTCCAGCTTCTTCAAAAATGGGTCTGTTCCTGTGCACTGGGAGGGCAGCACATCAGAGTGGCTGCTCTGCTGGCTGCCCTCTGAGCTGCTGGGGAGAAGACAAGCTCTGCAATGGAAGTGAGGACACTGAGTACTTGCACCACTCCAGTCTCCCTGATGGATGCAGTGAGGGAACTTGGGCCACGAGCAGCATGTCAGAACAACACCCAGGCTGTGCCCTGCTTGCAGAGGGCTAAGAAAAGAGCCCTTGTTTACACCCAAAAAATCCCACACCAAGCCCAACTCAAAAACACCCATTGGGATATTTCTGGCTATTTTGAAAGCAATCAATCTAGCAGCTATCCTGCTCTAACAGGCTGTTTCTAAAAGGAGGGAAACCAAATCTCTCAGTATTAGTAGACTAGTACCATGGATGTCTCCATCTTGTGGATATCCACTGAGGAAAGAGGCTGGGAGGCAGAGGAGGAACAGGGAGGAGACTCTTGTCTGGTTGTCTAAGAAAAATAAATTGATGATTGAAATTTATTTGAGCTGAATGCAAGAAATGTTCAAAACTATTTTATCACACCCTGTGAAAAGGGTCTTGAGGCACAGGAATTTCTTATCCTCTGGAGCAGCATTTCCTATAGCAGCAGAAATTGCTGCCACCTAGAATTCTTATTTGCTTTTCTATAAAACAGAAACACTCACAAAACAACCCTCTGCCACCTTAATGGCTGTCAACACGTGTATCATCCTCTACTCCACACCCACTGAGTACTTCAACAACTCTGAGAAACTTCAGCTGGTGGAACACCAAAAAGTAGTTGGTAATATCTTCTCCTTATAAATGTGATCTTTTCCAGACTAGTTAATTTTGAATTGGAATCCTCAGAGCTGTTGCCTTCTTACATCCCACGTGAAGACAAGGATAGCAGGAGGGGCTTCTTGCAGGGAGGACACAACTGGATTGGGCACAGGTATGAGCTTCAGCTGAGAGCAGGGGCAGGAGGCTTTGGCTTTGACTCCACCTGCATGTTCCAGAAAGCCCTAAATGGCTTGCCAGGAATAGAAACCAGATCTGCCCAATGGTAATGATCTTTCTGCTCTCTGTGTGTATTTTTGAGATGAATACATTCTAAAGCTGATCTAGTAGCCATAAAAATCAGTAAGAATTGCCCTGCTTGAAATAAAAACGTCAGAGCCACTTGTGATTATTTAAGAGGAAAAAGTCATCCTGTGCTGTTAGAGACAAGGGCTGTGCAAAGAGATTTTTAGGAGGTTCTCTGTACTCTCTCTCAGGGCAGCACTGATGGCTACTCTGAAGACACTTAAAATAATAGTTTGATGACTTCATTAAACTTGAAGCTTCTCCAATACAAAGTATAGTCCAGAGGGAAGGGGTTTTTTTAGTATACACTTAAAAAGTCAACAGTCCATCTCTTCCTGATGTCTGGTCTTGACTGTGGGAACAAATGGTGCTGTAACTAGCTTGTGTCCCATTCTTGGTCAGAGAGGCAAAGTATTTCTCCAATTAAAAAAAAACAAAACAACAAAAAAGGAGAGATTATTTGTCTAAACTTTTCTGTGTAACCTGAATTAGAGAACTGTGGATTTGGGTCCCAGTGTAATATGGATGTAACTGCAAAAATCAATGCATAAAACAGAGCCCAGAAGAGAATTATATTTAACAGGAGACAGAAAATCAAAACAGATTCCAAACAAATTAGAAATTAGGACTGCAGCAGCTTGAGCCGAGTGCCTTATGGGGAAAGCTTATTAATGCAACTAAGGTGATTTTTTTTTGCTTGCCAGAACTCCCCATCAATAGTCTTTGCCCAAGTCATGTCTCTGCCTTTAATACAGCGATAGGGGCAGCAGATCAGCAACAGGAAAATGACAAGAAGATAATTAAAGCTTGACTTTACTGCATGTTGGAACTTCAAAGCTATTGGAAGGTGCTGATACAAATTGTGAGCACCTGAGCTGTAGCAATAACCCAGAACAGAAGCAATATAGCTTTTAGTCTAGAGAAATACCTTGTATCTCCCAGATCTAATAAAGTATATTGGATCCTTGATTTGTTTTAGAAAAGATCCAAGTGCTTTACATTTGTTTAACCTAATCCAATCTTAACCATTGCTAAAATGAAAGGGAGTCTGTCTTGTATGTCACACAGAGAAAGAGACCCAAAATGTAGCTTTTGGAAGAGAATGGTCACTTGTGCTTACAATAGTAACCAAACCAGTGAGAAGACTCTTTCAGGTAGGTTCATACAGATTTAAAAAGCACTGGAAGTCTTATAACTATTTAGTATTTGTAGGAAGAGAAGGTTCAGGGGAGACTTTATTGCTGTCTGCAAATGCCTGATTGGAGAACGTGGAGGAGGCAGAACCAAACTCTTCTCATAGGTGCACAGGGATGGGATGAGAGGCATTGGTTACAAGTTGGGACATAGGCAATTCTGGTTAATTATAAGGAAAATATTTTTGACCCCAGTGGTGCCTTGATAGGCTATGGGATCCTTGTCCTTGGAGGTGTTCAAGCCTCAGCTGGACATGTCTAATTGACCCTGCTCTGAGCAGGACCTCAGGAGAGCCCTTTCAGCTCAAATTATTCTGTGGCAGTATGATTTTTGAGACTGGAATTGGGTCTTCAAGATCTTTAACTCTTGAACTAATGTTTATTATCTCTAGTAATACTGATACAGATATAATCTCTTGCCCATCCATAGCAGCTGCAATGAGCTGTTTGGCCTGACAGTATGTACAGCAAAATCATTGCACTTGGGTCCATATGTGTCAGGCTGGTTTTCATGGTCTGGAAGTAAAGAAACAACCATGGGATTGTTTCTGCATTTCCCAGCATCAACATAGTTGAAAATAATGGGAGTTAGGATGCTGACTTGTGGTACTGAAAAATGAGAATTGAAAAGCCCAACCCATTCTAATGAAAACAAAACAAACAAACCCCAAACAAAACAAAAATGCTAATTCAGGTTGTAGTCAATGCTATGGTAAGAATAACTTCTGTATTCAGCTGGATGATGAAATATATTTTACCCTGGCTTTACATTGGACTCCAACACAAATCCTGGTGTTTACCCAGTGCTTCCTGCAGGTAACCTGTGTTGTGCTGGCAGGTGGTTTATGCTCTGTTTGTGTGCCCAGTTCTGCTGCTCACCTTCCTGATCCTGTAGCACTTCTGGGTGCTGGCATCAATTACTGAGGAGCAAGTGCTTTTTTATGTTTCCTGACTGAAATGGTTTGTCTGAAGCAGGTGAAGGAGCTGGTGTAAGGTCAGCTGGTTATTTACAACTCTTAGCAGCCCTTTTTATGCCTGCTCTGGGTACCTGAGGTCTGTGGGTCCATTTAGATTGATAGTTGAGAATGTATTTACTGCACTTAAGCACCATGGTCCCTTTTTTCCCTTGAGTTACTGCAGCTTTCTTTAAGCCTCCTCTTTGTTTAATTCATCTTGCAATAGAAAACGTTTAATGAGTCCCACTTGTGATTCTCCAGCTGCTTTCTGATTGCAAACTGTCATTTCCAGGAAGATACAAATGGTCAAAACACCAAAGTTCAGCCTTGTATGTGCTGTTTGCCCCCTTCCCACAGAATTACAAGCCATGGCAAATGAGGATTTGTTTGCTTTCTTGATTAAGAAGGCTGTAAGAAATTTTTGTGTGCTTGGTAGGAACATAACTTATGAAAAGAGCTAGTTTGGAAGAGAAGCCCAGCAGCAGAGGTTCTTAGTGTCTCCCTAATACCCCTAATACTTTCCTCTGCTGGGCAGAAAGCCATTCAGAATGCTAATGAAATCAGCTCTGCATCACCCTGGAGGAGCAGCTGTGCATTATTCCTGTGAGATGTAGACACAGCATGATTAAGTGACCTGTCTGCATTCATAGGGCTGCTGGGATTCCAGCATTTGCTCAGGTGTTGGCTTTCAGCACTAGACCCAAGGGCCAAACTTGGATATAGCACAGGTAAAGTGTTGGGTTGGGGTGTTTTTTTTGTTTAGTTTTATTTGTTTTTCTTCTGGAAGCTGCTGTTTTGTGTCCTAAAAATGAAACTTTTTTTTTAATCTGAAACGTCTCTCCTCTTTATGGTTGGGAAGTTAATATTCAAAACATGAACTGCATGTCATCAATGCCTCATTCCTTGCAGTCAGCCTGAAAGAATAAATATCAGAGAGAAATGGACTGCAGGCATCCATTGATGAGTACTTCAGAAGTTTGTCATGAAGACTCAGATGATGCCAATGAACTGTTTCCCCTCCAGTCAGATGAGACAAGAAAGGCACAGGGTGGGTGCATTAATGTGCTAGAAGAGTCTGTGCACATCACATCTTCTGCATTAGAGGGAGTGAATGTTGGGTTGTGTACAAATCCCCATTTCTTCCCACTCTGATCCCTGCCTGGGCCCCAGAGAGAGGAGCTATCCCTTAGAGCTGAGCAGTGGTGGCTCATCCTTCAAATCCACCTGGTGCAGGCCATCATTAATGATTTCTTTTTTATTTTCCTGATGAGTTTTTCTTAAGCTTCTCTGGAGGAACCAGGAAAATTGGTAAGAAATTTGGCTGTGGAAGGACCAAGCCCCTTTCTGATGTGCTCATGTGCTCCAGTATTTAAACTGAAATAAAGTCAATCTAAAGTCAGGCAGCTTTGTTGACCCATGGGGTTGGGAATATGTGCAGAGATCTCTTGGCTAGATCCATGTTCAGTTCCAGAAATCTGCTGAGATTGTCCACATGGTGAAAAAAAGCCACTCTTTGGAATCAGTGGTGCTGCAGCTGCTTTACCAGGGCTGAATCCCAGCCACTTTCAGAGCTGATGTTCCTTTCTATGCTACTCTGCAGAGAAGAGTGTAAATTAGAGTGTTAATTAGAGAAGAGTGTAAATTAGCTGGTGCTGTTTTCCCCTGTGCTGACCTGCAACCAAACTCTGACAATGAAATCATTCCTGATGCTTTGGAAAGGATTTCTCTCCGCCCAAACAAGGGGAAACTGAGCACCAGTCAGTCCAACACTAACTTCTGATTTAGGTCTTGGGGATGTACAAGCCTCCACAAAATGTGCTTTGTGTGATGGATAAGCAGCGACATCCATTCATATGGCAACTGTTAAGGGACATAATGGAAACTGGAGACAGGACTAAATTTTTTCATTGAAAGGCAGCAAGCTCTAAGTTGCACAGAAAGAGCCAAGAAACTTGGGAATAATTTATGGATGTGAGTTTGCAGCGTAACCATCTCCTCCTGCTGCCTGGTCTGCTGACCTTCCCATTTTAGGTCAGTTTTTGAGCCTCAGCTAATGAGGACGTGCACACAGAAGCATTTGACAGAAACTGGGTCACGTCAGTCTGCTCACCATTGTAAAAAAGAACTTTAGTAGTATTAGGATTTTTTATTTTTTATTTTTTTTGGTGGTAGAAGGGAGGCAAAGAGGACTTTGCTGCCTTAACAGCCTCACCCCTGGCAGAATCAGTTGAAATGGAAAGCTATTGCAGCGTGAAGATCAGAGCAAAGACTCTGACAGAGTGCAGCTAGTTCAAATCAGCCTTGATTAATCCATCATCTGTGATTGAGAAGTGGTGGTGTAAAGTTGTCAAGGTCACTGCATATAGGCCAAGGCTGATGGTGGTTATTCCTTGAGGAGCTGGGCTTTCAACCACATTTACACCGAGCCCTAAATAAATAATAGTTCAAGAATGAAGGGAGACAGCAGTGCCTAACAGAGGCTTATTCCCTTCTTTCTCAATTTACTTGGGATTAGATCCTCAAGAAGACAGATATGGGACAAGCTGCTGCTTTTGGTACCTGCAAGTCCAAAGTTCAGATCATTGTAACTGCATTAACCCCAGAGGCTTCTTGTCTTCAGGTGTATTTGGGTGTTGTTAAGTGACACAGGTGCCTTAAATTCTGCTGCCTGGCCCAGAGAGATAAGCCTCAGCTGTGCTGGGTTGCCCAGTCTCTAGCTGGGGTTCTTGGCTCTCTGGGCGTATTTTGAGTGTGGCTGCTGGTTGAATAGGTGTTTGTTAGGGGCTGTGGAGTAGAGTAGGGTCTTTGTTGCAGTGTAGAAGGGTAAGGTGGTGTTAGGGGAAGACTAAGATTGTTTTTTTTCTTTAGGAAAGGTGAGTGCACTGACTGGGCATGTGCCCTCTGGAGATGGACCAGCTGGCTGCTGAGAGAAGGGTGAGTACAGTGTTTTCACTTTAGGACTGGGGGACACTGAGAGAGGAAAAACCAGTAACCCAAAATGATATAGAATAGCCCTAACCTGGGGTAGGGAAAAAGGACTGTAATCCAGGTTGTTTCCATCTACTAGGGTACTTTGGGTGCTGTGCTCCTCTCTGGTCAGTGTAACTATTCAACATGGGGTAGATCTGCTTTAATCTGCATGAGGGACAATATTGCTTTCTCTACTTTATCCCAAGTAGCCTGGTGCCAAAACATCCTCCTTGGAGCAGTATCCTTGACTTTCCTCTGGCAAGCAGGGGTCTGAAGCTGGGAGTTCTGTGGACTGGATCTTGGGGTTAGACAACCTTCTTTGTAGTAAAGCTTAAAGACCAGCCTGTTCCCAGGGAATCTGCAATTGCTCTTTGCTGGTCAAGTCAACAGCTTTTGTGTGTCAGTAGAAAACACCCTGCAGGTAACAATGAGAGCTGGGGGAAAGGTGTTGGTTAACACAGGAGATAAAAAAAAAAAAGCAAGGGCAGTAGCTCAAAGAGACTTCTTGTTTAAAAAGTTCAGGATAGCTTTCAAGATGTGTGGGGAGGTGCATTTCTGCAGCTGAGAAAGTGCTTTGGAGAAATGGGCTTTCTGTGCTCCCAGCACCTCCAGCTGACACCCTTAAGAGACTTCTGTGGTGCTCTTGAGAATTCCCATTAACTGTCACTGGAGTCAGGCTCCTAACAATAGATAGCTCTGAACATCACAGATAACTAAGAAACCCCAGAGGGAAGAACATGAGAGGGAGGGGTGGTGGTGTTTTTTTCTCTGGGCTCCATACAGAGTGGTGACACTGGTCCCAGTGTGTTATAACAACTGGTCATGGTTCAGCTGGAGCCTGATGAAGGGGCCTCTGGTTCCCCTTGGCTGAGCCCTGCAGTGTTGCTGGGTGTGTGGGGACTCAGGGAGCATAATTCAAATGCCACACACTCCTCCCCAGGGCAGAGCAGCACAAAAAAGTTCCAAAGCTCTGCTGAGGCATTTTGGGGCTGCAGTTTTCATTTGTTTCACATTGGTGCCCTTCAATACTGTGTTGAAAGAACACAGAGTTGTAATTAGTTGAGCCCTGTTTTTCTTATAATGTTTAAACCTTAATATCCTGAAAAGCATGGCTTTTTTTTTTTTAATCAAAAAGGAAGATTTATGGTCTGCATTTCCATAGAACATTATCCTTAAGGAGAAAAGATCCATTACATAGAATAAATTTCCTGAATGTTTTTCTGACTACTTATTTGCTTTAATGGAATTGTTAGTGCCATAATTAGTTAGAAAAATGCCAACTAAGCAGAAAAATCCTTTGCAGATCTTGGGCTGTTCCTGTATAATGCTGCTACATACTTTGAAAGCATGGAGACTTCTGTATTTATTCTGAAAGCTGGTAGCATGTTGATGAGCTGAAGTCTTCCTTAAACCAAGGTTTTAGGACAGTCAGGTCCTACTGATTTTTTTTTGCTGTCAGAATTAACAAGTTTCAGGTGCCAGTGGTTGCAAAACTCTGCTAAATACAGCAGCAGATATGTCACCCTCTACCTCTGCTCCACCTGCACACCACAAAGAGCTAAGGGAGGGAAACATCTGCTGAGCAAGAAGATTCTGAAGTGATACACTTCAATAATTTAACCAACTGTTAGTTATTAATTCCTTCATAACTCATTGCATTATGGCTCAAAGGGATGTTTTTGTCTTTTACTCTTTGCTAGCAGTAGTGCCATAATGAGAAGTTCCTTTTTCCATTCCTGCAGATTTGGTGCATCTACAGGCAGCAGTTTACTCAGCAAAATGAACTTGTGTAGGCAAAAAATGGCAGGCTGAGAATTATTCTGCTAACAAAAACCATGGGCAGACAATTGAGAGCATTTGGGACATGGGGGGGGTGGTGGTAAAAAATGTGCTTTTAGTAAGATAAGTAATTGCTCACGCTGGCTGCCAGTTTGTATGGGGGGTTTTGTGTTGGTTTTTTTTTCCAATCTATAAAATAGCTGACAAAGGTTGTACCTAATTCTGAGAAGAACCTGTATCATTTGCATAATTCCCCTTAAAAGGGGCTACTGAGCTTAAAATGTGTCACTGTAACAATTGCTGGTAAGGAGAGGCAATGTGACTTGAGGAAGTTTCTGTGCTTATTAGACTGTTCATAGCAGCTTAGTGCTGAGTAAAATCTAATTTAGCTTGTGTCAGAAGCTAGATATTTTTAACAGAAAAGAAACCTGAAGATAATAGGGTGTTGTTCAGCATGTTCAGGTTTCCATAACCCATTGTATTAATATCACATAAAGGGTGTAGAGAAGCACAGGCCTTGCTGTTGATATTTTGCTACATAAATATAGAAATTAATGTAAATATAGATGCTATATGTTAATATAAATTTACCTGGGAGGGACCTCTGGGTGTCATCTGTTCAGAAATGCCCTGCTTGAAGCAGGGCCAGCTTGGTTCAGGCTGCTCACAATTTTCTTCAGTTTAGTTTTAAGTACCTTCAAGGATAAATCTTCCTCACCTACTCAGCCCCTATTCTGGTTTTTGATCACCTGCATGGTGGAAAAAAACCCAACAGCCCTGACATGTGAATATCTAATCAGAATTGCAGGCACTGTTCTCAGTTTGGTGTTGTCTGCAAACTTGCTGAGGATGCTGTCTAGATCATTTACAAAAACAAAACAAATTAAATTGGCTGTAATTGACTGTAATACCTGTCTCTGAGGGGTGTCACTGGGTGGGCTTGGTGCCATTGATGACAAGACTGGTGTTCTTCACTTCAACCAGTTTTGCTGTATTAATAGGATTGGGGTGGTAGCTGATGACTTGTTCACCTGCCTGGATCTACCTCTTCTTGCTGGCTCATGTTCCCCATTGCTCAGAGCAGGAGCTGGGAATAGTTTGTATTGACAACAATGCACTTTAATTACAAACGAGCAGAGGTTACTTAGCTGCTGCTAATGTGAATCATGACTGGATACCAGGTGCCCTGGTCCAGTGGAGGGTAAACAAGTTAAATGCTGGGCAGCAGGGAGGGCAGCCTGCTCTGCAGGGGCAGGGGAGCTGGGAGCCAAGGGTGATGCTGAGCCAGGCAGAGCAGTGACCTCTCTGAGCTCACAGATGCCTCTTGAACCAAGGGTGAAAGGCCCCAGCCAAGGCCTCTCCTGTGTCTTTCCCTGCTGAGGCTCTTCCCAGCAGTTGGAGGCCAGGTTACCTCTGTGCCAGGTCAGAGCAGGGCTTGAGCAGCCAAACCCTGCCAGGGAGAAGCTGCAGAGCATCTTGATGCACTTGGTCCCTTAAATTACAGCAGGAAACTTAAATACCTTTTAATTTGTACAGCTGATATCTTGTAGGTGCAACTCAAGATTAACAGTAAGGCTTAGTATTCTATAGTGTGGAGTGTTTTCTTATAGTTGATAAAGAGAATTAGGACCTGAAATGTAATGTGTTTTATCTAGCAACTTAATCAGCTGTGTGCCTGCCTGTGCAAAACAGATCATAGGATGCTAATGCAGATTCCTCTGATGTGTGGCCAGACCTGAGCTATATTGACAGCAGATTTGAAAGGAAAATATGTGTATTTCAGCTACAGACTTGACAGGAGGTGAATTAGGGATCAGTAAAGTCAGCCTGAGTGTGTGCCTAGACTATATTATGGGAACCTTATTTCCAGATGAATATAATGCAGAAGAAAGGGACAGTATTTGCAGGTGTAGACTCGGATCCATAGCCTTGTCTCCCTGACTGAGAGCTGGACCATCTGTTTCTTGCTAGCGTTTGCAAGTGTCAGCTTTCATTGCATTCCCTCTTCCTTGCTGCTCAGAGAAAATCACTTGCTAATTAAAAAGGAAAACCTCCCAGGCTATAATAAATATTGAGACCCTGCTTTAAACCTTTTTGACTTTATTGAGACCTCTCTAGCCTTCAGATAGCCAGGTCTTGCCAAGTAATGGCTCACTTCCCAGCCAGCTGTCATGTCCCCTGTGATCTTACCTGCTCTGCTTGGGAGAATGGCAACTAGTTCAGAAAACAGATGGCCTCAAGTCATGAATCTGGTACTTTGGCCAATTGGAAAGGCATCTCTTTTGCTTTTAATACTTTCTCACTAATATTCTTGCCATGATGCTTTCATACCAGTGAAAAATACTGAGTTTGTTGCAGTGCAAGTGGTTGTGTGATCATATGTTCATCTCCAACTGGCTCCCCTTTGTTCTATGCAATTGCTATTCACAAATCCAATGTGCTCCTTGCTCTTCCAGATGCTTCAGCAGAAACGTGTAGAATAGAGTCTAATGTTAATCCCCATTTGTAAGTTTATAGCACTTATAAATACCTTTTTATTGAGAACACTGCTGCTCTCTGCTTATGATTTCCAGTTAGCTTTCAAACCATCTGACCGTGCTTCTGGCCAAACCAATTTGATTCAAACTTTTTTTTTTTATTACTTTTTTTTTTTTTCCAGTCATTTAGTGAGGTGCTGTAGTGGATGTGTGATGAAAGTAGAGATACCACAGCTCCTGTGTTCCCTTCAGCTACTGCTTTCATTTCAGTGGCAGTTACCAGGCTGCCATCATTCTGCCTAGGCAGGCATGACCAGGCAGGTGTTGGCAGTAGAGAAGGTGGGCAGATGAGCAGATGACAGAACTGCAGTGCCCTGTGCTGTGTCAGCAGAAGAGCTGGGCTGTTCTGAAGTTGCTGTGCAGGTGGTAACCATACCATGGCTCAGCATCCCCCCTCAGCCTGGTCTCTGTTGGGATGCCCATACCCCCATCTTTATGCCCATTTCTCTGGGCATTTTACATGCCAGTCTCTGGTCTCTCTGACTCAAGCTCTAAGTGCCACAGTAACGCAGGTAGTAAAGCTCTTCTCCTAGGAAGAGGGGCCACTGGGGGCTCTTTGGAGTTGTCTGAAGAAGCTGCACTTCAGGCTGAAAACTAAATGCATAATGAAATGGTGACTAAAATACAAGATGCAGCAACTTTGCAAAACCTACTCAAGGGAGCTTGTTCTCCCTGGTTGGAATACAGTCAGATTATGACAAACCTTGGCAAATACAGACTCTTCTGTGCCCCTGCTCCCTGTCAGCACAGGAACATGCTGCAGCCAGCTCTGTACTGCAACAACTGGCTTTTGCTGCCCATGTAGCCTTGTATCTTCTCAGCCTGGCAGCTGTTTTTCAGAGAAACCTTTAGCTGTGAGAGTGCCCTTTAGACCTGCTGTGTATCCTTCACTTCTGCATGCTGCAGCATTGGCACCAGGGAAACAAGGAGAAGGGGTTTATGGCTGGTTAAATGCTTAGGGCGAGGAAAAGCCTTTGTGTGGAAATGCTGCAAGAGAGAAGCTGTCTGAGGTTATCTGCAGCTCCTGAACTGAGAAAGGGTGAGAGGAGAGTTCGGGTGAGCCCAGCAGCCTTCTGCTATGCAGCTGGAGTGTGCAGGGAGCTGCTAATGTCCAGTTGGTGCTGTGTACCAGCATCCCTGCTTTGCTGGCAGTACCATCGTGCCGACCAAGCTTCCCTTAATGGCTCTTGTGTTTTGGCATTTGTGGTGGTGCTGTTCAAACGTGCTGCTCCCCAGCCATGGGCAGGCTGGAACTCTGCAGGTGTCTGAAATGTTCCCTCCTGGGCACAAAGGACCCTGCTTTTAGTGCCCTGGCTCTGTGTGGACTCGCAGCACTGCTGAGGTGGTGCACCAAGAGACATTGTGTGTGTGTGTGTGTGTGTGTGTGTGTGTGTGTGTGTGCGTGTGTGTGTGTGTGTGTGTGTGCTGCTGGTTTGTTTTCTTATTAGTTGTGGTTTTTTTTCCTCAGTGTCTTTTGAAACAGAAGGATTCCTGCTTGTGCCTTGTGTGAGTACTGCATAACACCCTGTCTGCTTCCATCTGGCAACTTGCTGCCAGAGCACCTCCACCGCATGCAGAATTTGTGCCTGCAGTTGAGGTGGATTAATTTTATGTGTTCTGCTGCTCTTGGTCTTTTTGGGGGTCAGGATCATTACAGCTGTGCTGAGAGCTTCTGATTTCTTCCCCCTGTCCCTTAACTGGCTGAAACAACTTGCTATGCACAGTTTTCTGGGAAACTGGGAAATAGCATGGGGGGAAAAAATAGCATGTGCTCAGAAGCGTGTCGCCCAAACAAATGAAATGGGTAATGTTGCCCTGAGCAAATAAGATTTATAGTAATTTCAATATGTGGGTGTGGGGGAAAAAATACAGAGAAGTGTAATAAAAGAAATACTGTTTGTTTTTTCAAGTGATCACTGTGTAAAATATCATCCTTGGGACAGAAAAGTTACCTTGACACTGAAATAATGCACTCAGCTTCTGCCTGTCAGTGTTATATCAAAGCCTCAGTAAATTTTTCATTCCCCCAGGCATTATTTTACAGCTATTGTCCTCCATACCAAACTCCATTCATAACATATATTTATAGCTGGAGTGATCTTTGAGACTCTTCGTTACATATAAAAATGAGGAAGCTGCCACAAAATGGCTTTTGGTTTCCTCTGAGACTTGCAAAATAGATGTTAAAAGCAAATGATTTAAACCAGCAATTTTATTAAAAATGTATTATTGCCATTTGTAGCTTTCACAGCTATTCTCCAGAACCACCCCGGGCTTCCAAGGATGAAGTGTGAAGCTTTGAATCTGCAGCTTTGTTTTTGCTTTATTTTAAGCTTTGAGGCAACAAATCTGCTGGCCCAAATGTATGCCAAGTAAACGTGTGCCAGACTGATGCCAGGAGAGCTGCTGCTTCAGTCTGTCTCTCAGTTTATCTATATTCAGCTTTTGTTCCATTTCAATGGGACATAGTTGAGATGGGGAGAAACGAAGGCCTAGCTGTATGCAGATAGCTTTGCAAATCAATACCCAGGTGGATTTACAGAGGTATGAGGAGGTTCTATTTCCTTGCCAGGCTGCCTTTGGGCACGAGTGTCCTGCTTAGGCCTCCCTGAAAGCTCTAGCAAATACCTGGGTACCCTCTGGGAAGATCACCCGTGGGCTGAGTGTGTTTTTCCAGATCACACAGAAGCTGGGCTGGAGCAGGAATTTCCACCTACATTTCCATGTTCCAGCTGGTACCTTCCTCTGTTGGAAGCCAGATGTGCAGCTCTGCTTTGCTGATCAGGGGTCAGCATTTGCCTATTGATCCAGGTCTCATTTAGCCTTTGATTTACTTCCAAATGACTAGCAGCTACCAGGGGCTGTATTTCACTGGTCAGCCTGTTCAAGTGATATAAGTGAAAGTGTTTAATGAAGACTAATTAAACAGGCTGGACAATGCAGTCAGCAATTAGGTCACATAATTCACCACGAAGATCATGAATCTCTGAAAGCTGTGGGCATCTACCCAGAAGTGGCAGTGCCCAAAGCTCTGACTCAGCACTGTGCAGCTTCTTTTGAGGAGTATTGTGAGGGTATTTGGCAACTGGGGAGCCCTTTGGTAAAAATGATAATAGTTGTGAAAATGTTAAGGTTTCAGCATTGTTTTCTCTGCACCTGTGTTGGTTTACATGCACATTTGAATTATTGGATGCAGAGCTCCTGAGCCAGGACTGAAACAGACCATTAGCAGCAGAGAAAGGGCTTCCTTAGTGCAGAAGAACTGCAAGGAAGGACATTCCCCTGCCTTTGCTGGCAGCCTGTGGGCTTGGGCTGAAAGTGTTGTTGTGCTGCTCTCCTCTCCTCTCCTCTCCTCTGCACACTGCGATAGGTTCATCTTTGCTGGGTGCAGAATAAAGTTGGTTGTTTTTTGCTGCATTTGGTTTGATGTTGGTTTATGTAGCTCATTTTTCCTTCCTAACTATTGAAGAGCAAGATAAAATATAAGTATAGGACAGATTCTGACAGTTGAGCCTAACCTATTGATTAAGTTGACATTTATGTTGGCAGTAGCTGAATCTCTTTACCTCAAGTTAGAGGACAACGTTTGTGCTGCAATCCCTGCTTTGTGAGCCTGTTTAATGAGAAAAAACTTTTCTTCCTCATGAAAAACAATGAAGGGCTTCACTGCTACATTATGGCATCAAGAAATTCCATCATAAATTACTATTTTTGTCATTAAAATGGTTGAACTTTTGTTTTTTTTTTTTTAAACTTAAGCCTTCATAAACCAGCCAAACCAGAGACATTAAAGCAGCTGGGCCATACTTCAAGGTACTGACTAAATCACTGTTTTTTCACCTCCTGTTTTTATTATTCTTTGCTTCTGATAATAGCTTCTTTAGAGGAGGCTTTAAAAATGGATTGTCCATGATGTTCTTCAGTGTCAGTTATAAATAAAGGAAAATGGCTGCACGTTATTTTGTTGAAAGCTTCTTGTAGAGCTGTGTAATCAGGGCAATTATAACTTTGCCTGTAGTTTGTCTTGTGGATTTGCTGTGCATACCAATTAAATCAGTCCAGAATTGAACATAATTGCCTGGGCTCCTTGTACATCTGGAAACTTGCTCTGAGTGTGGTGGTTTCTGAGGCTGGCTCTCCTGGATCCTACATTATTGATGATATCAGTTTTTCTTATCCCTTCAAATCTATTTTGAGGGTGTTTTGCTTTTCTGCATTTTTCTGCATTTCTCACTTTTTTCAGTGTATGGATCACAGTCAGTGGTGACTGATGTACATCTGAAAAGCCCAGAGCTACTGCTTTTCTGTTAGTGGAAGTGAGAAGAGACAGTAGAATCTGTCTGGAAGAGGGGGCAAAATAAGGATGGCCACCTGGAGAAGCTGCAATGGTTGGAGCTCCTGGAAAAGCCAGTACTGGGGTAGAGTGAGACATGGGTGCCTGTGCTGGGATGAGGAAGAATAAGACTTGATGTCTTCAGGTAGTACTTTACTCTCTGCTTTTCTCCTTCAACCTGTTGAACATGTTAATTTTGTGTGTGCTGTTGTCATCCTCTGGATCTTGGCATAAAGCTGTACACAGACTCTATATGTTCCTTTGTGTGTTCAAGATTGGTTCTTTGGAAATATTTCCTTTGGGGGGGGGGAAAAAGTGAATTTATTGTACACAGCCTCTTGGGAGCACAGATTGTTATGCTTCACAGAATGGTAACTCTCTTCAAGCTCCTCATCTTAGGAATCTGTTATTTCTCTTGTACTCCCAGGGTTCCCATCTTGATGTGAGGGGACTGGCCACTGAGCTTCAGACTGGGAGCTGTGTCCTCAGAGTGCACCTCTGGGCAGGCTGCACTGTGCCCCAGAGCACTGTGCTGGAGAGTGGGCCCAGCATCCATAGGGAATGGTGATGGCCAGGGATGGATGGACAGTCCAGCTAGTGTAGCAAATTCAGTTCTGAAAGGAATGCTCAAGGCTTTTGAGATTATAAGCAGTAATGACAGAAAGAATGAGGGGAGCCAACATTACATTGTTGAGGGAAAACTTCTGAACCAAAAACCTGAATTATTGAAAAATAAACAAAAGAACAACTGATTGTGGATTCTGAGTTCCCTGTGCTCCTGTCCTCTGCTTGAGCAACAGGGCTGTAAGAGTAAGGAAGAAAATGGGGAGTGTCTCTGCGTGTAAAATATGTTATGAATTAATTAATAATGATAAATGCCAAAGTCTTTCAGGGATTGTTCCACTCATGGTAGCCAGTGAACAGTGAAGCTGGCATTTATTGAGTTTATTGCTATGACTCTAAAAGCAGTGAACGTCTACTTTTTTTTTTTAAATAGATAATTGATTTAGTTGACTTGACAGATTTATTTCTGTCAGGGGAGAGTGGGAATGAGTGTCTTGTTTGGTTATCTTATGAGATCTGCAAGTGTATTTCTAATCATTTCATTCTCTTATCTTCAGTTTTATTCCCTGGTTGTGGCAATTAGTTCAATATATTATACAAGGAAAAAATAATTTATTAAGAGTCTCAAAATGGTGAAGAGCTGTCAATGAAATGATCATAGACATTTATTTATATGCATTGTGGAATCATAGGCATTTGGAATAACAGTCTCTTTACTGCTAGCATTGTATATTGAATATTAAATACCCCCTAACTGGTTCCATTACTGCATAGGTTCTGGATGATATGGCTACAGCTCATAACACACACATGACCTGGATGGCTCAAGTAAAATCATAAGATGATGAATAAACTTAGAAGCATGCAATGCTTTTGCAGTTCTTTAGTCTTCAATATTGATCAGTAGGAGTAGATAATAGAGTGATAAGAAAAACAAGTGTTAATGGGTAGGGCTTGAGGAGGGGTTGGGAGTCTCATGATTTCTGATTTCCAGTGTCTCAGCTGTAGCATTCAGGTGTCAGTTTGAGGTTTTGATGAGGTCAGTCCTCTGTCCCTAAGAAAGGTGGGATGTTTGTGTGTGTACTACCTGGGAAATCTTTTTATTGCCATCAGTAAATTAAAGACTGTGCTCCAATGTAAGGGATGGAGATCTCATCTTTTGAATGGATGCTCAATTGACTATTACACATCCCGGGCACATTGGGTAAATTCAGGGATGCAAGTCTGTTTGCTCATAACAAATTTCCAAATCATACTTAAGAAAATAATCTCTGTAAAAGATTATCCCTGTAGGATGTTTCACTGGGTGTGATAAATCTATGCAGTAAAACTTTATTACTTTTCCTTTACTATGAGAAGTGTTCTGAAAAGGGTTTTCTTGATATAAAATACTATTGTGAGGATAAACCAGGGAAACTGTCAGTGAACCTACTGAGGGAGGAAAACCTCTGGTGTAGAGAGGGCAGCCAGTGAGGAGGAGATGTGACTTGGTCGAGCAAAATGGGCTCTGAGGTGGTGAGGAAGGGTTGGTGACATGATCCAAGGAAGATGTTTCAGTCCTTCCTGGCAGACTCCCTGTGTCCCAGCATCAACCTCTTGTGCTTGGAGTTGATGGAAAGTAGAAATTGATGCAGGCTCAAAGATGTCTTCTGATGTCATGTAGCTGTCACGGTGACAATGGCAGTGAGGGGTATTGTTGCCAAATCTGCCTGTCATGGTCTTTTAAATACACATAAGAACCAGCAGATGAGTTTCCACTGTAATGCCATAGGTTTCCTGAAACTAAATATTTAATTGAGACAGAAAAGCTATTAATGGTCTGTGTGAACTTATTAAAAGAATAGGCTTTTTATGGTACTGTTNTATCCTAAAGCAAGCGGGCAAAACTTGGCTTTTTTTTTTTTTTTTTATTCCACATGGCTGTTGAGTTCTCTATTTAATAAATGCTATTAGAATAACAGTGGGATGTGAAATATCCTGTTGAGTCCTAATAGAAGTGTTATCCATCTGCTAGCAGATCACATAGTGATGTGTTAATACAGTGGCTGGAACGGGTTTTGCCACATCTGCTACAAGCTTGGCTACACAGGCATGGGTGAGGGTGATGTTGCCTTCTGATTAGAGCCTTGTGCTGGATTCACACACTTGTGAATTCAGGTGCAGGCACAGAGTGTTTTTCAGACAGAGATCCTGAACAAGACCCTACCTGGGAGCCCTTATTTATAGTTGTTTTTGGGACCAAGTCTAATGTGCTTCTCCTAAAGTATTCCCAGTGATAATAGCTTTCCTATGCATTGCATTTGTATATTCTCTGATAGACAATGGACCTCCGAGGTCATGCTAAAGGAAGAAATATGGAGAGACTAACACAGCTCCCATATCAACCATATCAATATTAATATACCCATATCAATATTAATAATTTCTTATTAATAAGAAATTAAGTGACACCAAACAGACCAACTGGAAAACAATTGAGAGGGAAGATTTAGCTGCCATAAAAATGTAATACTTGAAGGGCAAAGGTATGGACAACTCTGGTCAAACTACAAACACTCCCACAAAAAAAAAACCAAACAGTAATCAACTCTGACCCACTGCAAATCCTGCCCCAGCGGTTGAGTGTGGTGATGACTGAGCCTGAGAATTTTTCTTCCTCTAAATAGCAAAGTCTTCAACATAACACAATAATATATATAGTTACCCTAGTATGACTTTCTGGCTTTTAGAGATGATTATGACAATTGTAGTTTATGGAAATATCAGGACAATGTCTAAAAATTTTGCACAATCCTGTTAATTTCTGATTGGAAATGAATATTTTTTTGAAAACTGCATTTGACTGAACAGCCAGTTAGACTTCAGATGCAGTAAAATAGCATTGTCTTGGGCCTTTTGTCTTCTATAAGCTACCTGAAAATGCCTTTCATTAAAAGCTTAAATAACCTCTAAGTTGGAAGCTCTTTTTGGGGGGAGGTTGGGCATACTGTCAAAATCCTTTCACAAGATAAACCAGTGCATCTCTTCTTTTTCCTGGCTTCCAGTAATGGCAGCAGGTGTTTTTAAGCTGTGACTTGATATGTTGGGAAGTGGGAAGGGATGTAATAACAGGCTTGAGCTCACTAGTTATGAGCAGATTGGAGCTCTATAAAGCCCTCTTGAAAGTTTGTGTCTGCTTTTGCTGAAGAGCAACAGGGCCTTGTCTAATGATGACTATAAAAGTCAAGAATATGCCACCCCCTCAATAAATTACAGTGATCTATGAACAGCCAGATCCATGGTTTGTTTCTTTGACTGATGATACAGGTAGCCCAGGGATTTGCAGTTAAGGGTTTTCCTCCTCTCATCCTTTGATTGCCTTCCCATCTAAGGGCCTTAGCTGACAGTTCTTGTTTTCAAGGAGAAACTCTGAAAAATGGCTTGCTCTGTGACAAGATATGGGTTGGTATTAATGCAGAAAAGAAAATTGCCTTTCAGCTCCTGTTCTAGTGGCTTGCATAACTTCTTTAATAAACTGAACCCAGCACAAATCTTTAAAGAACCAATATTCTGATACTTAAAATTTAAATCAAGTAAACAGATGGTTGTACTTCATCACTGGTAGTTTAAAAGCAGTCATCTGCTTGTCTTGCAAACCAGAAGTCTTGCATAAAACCTTTTCAGTGCTGCCATAATTGGATTTTACAGGCAGCTCTTTGCACCATCCTTCATTTGCACATGTAATGCAGAGGTCCACTCAGCTCCCCCTGTGAGGGGGAAAGGGTTGGGAGATGAGCTGCAGCTTCTTGAGGACTTTGCAGAAATGACTTCTTCACTTAAGGGTATTTTTTTCCCCATGGGAGAGGATTCATGCATGGAGACTGGTGAGTAAGGGGATGAAAGATGGGGTGAGAAACCATCACCTATTTCAAAGAAGTGTTTGAGAGAAGACATTTGAAAATTTGCTTTCTCTTGACTCTTTTCTTATCCTTCTCATCTGTGATAGGACACAGACATGAGGAAAGTGAGTTAATTAATTTGTGAGGCAAAGACTTGAAAGCAGACTATAATTTGAGTTCTGTTCTGCATTCCTGATGTGAATTAATCATGAAATTTGGTACAAGCAGCCTGGTCTGTCCCTTCTTAATCTCAGACTGCCTTATGTGTGTGCCCAATCCCCAGGACAAAGAGAACAACCACCACAAAGCAAGGATTGGAGCTGCACCCCTGGGCAGAAGGAGCTGCATAGTCCTAAAAGTCATGGGAATGGTACTCCTGTACTTAGGACAGAGCAGGAGACTACACAGTTTTGTATCCCAGTGGTTTTACAGCCTTCTCCAGATTGTGTCTTAACTCTACTTGCCTTGTGAGCCCAGGATTCTGCTGCTGTTTATCCAGGAGCCTTCCTGACATCCCTGCTAATCCGTTGCTTACCATCCAAGGACTGCTGCCACATCATCTAGCCCAGTGCTATGGTGATTGGTGTACAGGACAACAGCCTGTGCAGAGCTGACTTGTGATGCTGGGATATGTCGGTGACCAGGATATAATCATCTTGGGTGACAACTGGCAAGTCCCTTGGCTCTAAGAGCAAAAGCCATGGATGGAAAGTCACTTGTGAGATGGAGTTTTCAGACAAGGTGTTTATGAACCCAGACCTATCATCAGGTAATGTAGGATGATGGGATAAATGATGGTGAATCCTGACAGAGGTTGCAAGTTTAAGCACTTCTGAGAAAGGGAAGAGCTGGCTCTAAACTGAAACACTTGGATATTTCTGATGCTGATTGACCTGACTGTAACTTGCTCCACTAAGAAGATTGTAAATTGCAAGAGAGCAATACTTGTCCTGCATTTAATTGGTGATCATAAGGACAATGTGCAATAGAACCATTCCATTACATTATATGCATGAGAAGAGGCTGGTAAAAGAGGTTTCCCTAACTGGCTTAGCTAGGAAAAGAGAGGAACTGAAGGTAATACCCCCTCTGACTAGCAGCAAAGAGGGAAGCAAAGTTGAGGGTCTGAGATGCATTTTTTTTTTAATAGAACCTTCCTTAATGATGCAAATACAACCCGAGAACAGATGAGTGCCCTCCAATGCAGCACAAGTTAAGGGCTTAAGCTCTTCATGATAAGAGGCCACTTGTAACAACAGTTTACTTGATTCTCTTCACCCTTCCAGCCATGCATTTTTCTTCTCTTCTGGCCTTCATGCTTATCTTATCATCTCTTGTATTTCCACCTCAGAATTACAGCTTTGTCCTTTTCAGATTGGATATAGGGGCTCTAATACATGGGGTGATGTCTGGTCCCTATTAATTGTTTGTGAGAGTATCCCTCTGTATGTGGCAGGGCTGTCTAACTGTTCCAGCTGCTGTGTCTGCCAAGATTTCACAGGAACACAGAGAGAGAGCACAATAATCTTGGGTCACTTTGAAGGAAATAGATCTCCAAAGGTTTAAAATTATCATTGTTGCAGCCGATTCCTTCAATGTGAGTGGGCATTGACTAAGAAATCAGTCTAATTAAATACATGGATGAAGAGATGGGTTGAGTGTGTGTAGTCCAGGGATGGGCAGCAGTACAGAGCCAGCCCCTGGAGCTGAGCAGGGGTGAATTTGAGATGTGTGATGCTTGCAGTAGTGTGCTGGAGTGGTGAGGTGAGGCTGTGGGCACAGCAGCCAGTGATGTGACAGGGCAGTGAAGATACTGCATGGGATGAACATGTTGCCATGGGCTTTGCAGAGCTTTATTTTACTTGTCTATTAAAAAAGAAGAAAAAAACAAAAAAGTTTGTTCTGTAGCAGTTAGAACAAAAACACTGCAGCTGGGAAGGATTTATGCAGATTCAGGCATCTGGTCTCACCTGAGGAAAATTCAAGCCAAAGTCAGTGCTAATAATCTAATTTAAATACATACTCTGGCTGTAAATAGCTTTTTTAGCATGAAATGTGAAATGTATAACTATAATCTGCTTTTGTTTATGGTGGTATATGGCTCGGGTACCATCTAAATTATCAAATTAACTTTTTTCCTTTTTAATTGCAATTACTGATCTAATTAATCATATAATTAAAACCCCCACTACCCCTGGGGAGCAGTAGAAACTGCCAAGGTGTTTCCTTCTCAGCGTCAGCACGGAGCAAACCCCGGTTGAAATGATGGATGTTCAAGTGGCCTTGGAGAAACCCAACCCAGGAGCCTGCTTTGAATCCCACCTTCATTCCACACCTCCTGCCAGCAGCAAGGCTCTTCTCTCTCCTCTCTTTGCCCAGAGCATCCAGGAGTTCTGGCAGCTCTGGTGTCACAGCAAGATCCTTAATCCCGGGTGGCTGTGAATGGGATGTGCCCACTGAGTGTGGGGTGGTGCTTTGCACAAGGTGCCTGTGACTCTGGGATTCACAGATATTAGGGGTTGGAAGGGACCTAGAAGATCATCTAGTCCAACCCTCTTGCCTGGGCAGGATCACTTTTTTTTTTTTCCCAAGACACGACTGTAGATGTCAGTGTTTAACTAGCACAGATTCCCGACTGCCCTGCTGCATTCATGTAAATCCACATTTGGTTCTGGCTTTTCCCTGCAATGGGAAAAATGTGCTTTCCAAGCTGGGACTCGGCATGTGAAAGAGCAGCTTCCTTCAGTGAAACTGTGCCTCGTTTGAGGAGATTCCCTCCGTGGCCTTGCATCTTCCCACAAAAAAACCTGAATTACAAACTTGTAAACATGGGCTGTTGAATGGAAGCTCTGTTGTTTTGTTGTGGGTGTGTGCAATTTTAATGTGAAAGGATGCCACACAGTATTGCCAAGTGGTATTCGTGAGAAATACGGAATAGAGTTGCATGCTTTCCAGGGTTTCCTGAGTTTGCAAATAAGTATTTTTACCAAAGACTTGTCCCATTAAGAATATTAATTTAACTATACAGCTGAAGCATAGTGAAGGCTCCCATTGACAGCTGTAGAACATGGCAATTTTGCACTATATATGCAGTTTTTAGCATCTTTAATTGAATAATTTCATTAAAATATGTTTTCCTTTTGAGTCTGATTTGAAGGGCACTGAGCATTTCAATTAGACTCCTCTTTGCCAAACCCCAAATATCTTTTGAAGATGAAGGTGAGGAAAATGATCAAATTTTGGAGTATCTGCTGAACTATGGAGTTGAATTTTGTGTTAAGTGAAGGCTGCAAGTTAAAACAAATGTAACAAGTACTTATTGCTTCCCAATGATGTGTGCTGCATGTATTACAATATGAAACACGGTTAATTTATACTTCAGTGTCTGATTTTCAGGGTAACAGGCAGTGCATATTACAAGGAGATTCCAGGCAACCTTGTCCATCATTACCTAGTCTAATCTTTCAGCTACTCCCACAGCATGTAAATAGGACTTGAATTCAGCACTGACTGCCCCCTGCCAGATGTAAAGGCTGCAGAGTGCTCATTGCTACAGACTCCTCTCAGTGCTTCTTCAGCATGCTGGTTAAAATTTAAACAGTTGAATAATATCAGTTGCAATTGAAAGAGATGAAGAATTCCAATAAAAAATTGGAGAGCTTTTCTTGTTAAAGAAATGAGGGAGTCAGCTTCTGGATAAGAGATTCTAGAAATATTATAGGTGGGACAGGTAGGAGAGTCCATTGACCTGTTTGGGTATTTCTGTGACTGGAGGCAGGGAAAAAAAAAAGAATCCAGTTTCAATTTTTATCAAGGTCTCTAGCTGAGCAAAATTTGCTCAAATTTGGCTGGACTGTGCTTTCAAACACCACAAAATTTCATCTGAGACAGGACTCTGCCACTTCTGTCTGCTCAGTGTCCCCAGCCATTGCAGGTCAGGGAGTGTCATCTGGGCATCACCTCCCCTGAGAACCTCACTTGCTCTCCAGAGCCCTGTGCCTGGGGTGTGGGAGTGTTGGCTGCTGGCTTTGTATTTGGGGAGCAGGAGTGGTAAAAAATTGGGAATGGAGAACCTGCAGGAGACTGAGGGGTCAGAAGTGGAGAGAATTCGAATGTATCAGTGGGAGCTGCTTCCAGTGGAGAGCAGAAATGCTACTTAACAAGGACCTGAATTGATCTCTCCTAGAATATTGTGTACAGTTCTGATGACCCGTGTCCAAGGAAATAAACTGGTGCAAAGAAAGCTTGCTAGTGTGATAAGGAAAATAGAGAGCTTATTTTATGAGAGGGGACTAGAAGAGGTTGGTTTGCTTGCTTAAAATAGTATAACGAAGGCCAAGAGGGGATGTGTTTGCCTATAAATATATCAAGGAGATAAATATCAGACAAGAAGAAGGCTCCAGCTGGAGGCCAGCTAGAGCTTAATTCTTAGTAAGGGTTGTTGCTGGCATGAGGATGAGGGGGTATAAAACACCTAATGTTTTGTTGGCCCTGATGCCACTGTCTCGTGGGAGTAGTGGGGAATGAACCACAGTGCTGGTGGTGATCAGTCAGCCCAGGACTGACACATGAAGGATCCTGTGATCCCTCAGAGCAGGTTGCAGTGAAAGGGAACAGAGCAGCACTTTGGGCAGACTGGTTATAATGCACAAAGACCTTCCAGTCTCTGACAGATGGTTTGATCTTCCACTTGGCTTGATCTTGCACTCATGTTTCTGTTGATGTCTGTGGCCTTCAACCCAGCCTGCTGCAGGCAGGAGTGCTTGTCCATGTAGATGTCAGACTCAAGGTTGACCAGAACCTGTTAACACAGGAAGTTTTTCATCATTTCCTTCATGGCAGCCTGACATTTCTAATTAAACTTAAACTTGGTGGGTTTTCTGGACTATGGTAACACTTTGGAGTAAAGCTGGAAGTATCAGCAGACCAGTTGTTAGGGCACTGGCTTGGCATCCAACTCTTGGTCAGCCTAAGCTGGGCTTCAGAACTTGGCACCTAGTTTCTTTGGGTGGATGTGCTTAGTCCCAGTGGAATCCTATTTTGTCTTCTCTCCTAATCAGTTACAAATTTAATTTTAATTTTTTTTTTTTTTTTTTTAGGAAATATACATGTAAACCAGTATTGGAAATGGGGATGTCCTAACCAGGGTCTTTTAGTGAAGTGTGTTAGAAGCAAGAACTGAGCACAGGGGGTGCTCTGGGAGCTGTGCAGCTGGATTTTCCTACAGTCCAGGTGGTGGTTAAAGGCTCTCAGGCTACCACATCTATCTCCATTAGTGAGGTGCAGCCTGTTTGTGTATCATGCAAAGTTGCAGGTTGACTATGAGGAGAAGGCAGTTAATGGTGGCTTTGCAGGATTAGCTGGTCTCTGAGGTTCTTCAAAGTCAGTTCAAATATCACTGTACTAGTTGGATTAAAAAGCTGTATTTTAATTTATCAGAAACTTTACAGCATGCTGTGGGGAAACAGGAACTTTTTTCTGGCTGTTTAGTTAACTTCAAAGATTAATTTCTGTTCCTCCTGTACTTTCTCATTCAAATGCCTGCTAGAAATGCCACTTATATTGATATAAGCCTGAGACTTTATTAATGTAAAACTTGCAATTAAATCTGCTAACAGAAGAGATTTGTCATCATTTATATACCTTTATGGTAATATTTAGCCTTGAAAGGATAAACTTGTAGGGCCTAATCTTGCTGTCTGAATGTGGGCAGCTCAAGGGTTTCTAAAGCAGATGCATGTCTTTCAAAAGGGACCATGGAAGACCCATGGGTTTTTAACACTGTGCAGAGGTTTTTCTCTTTCCATGCCACTAATTGCCAATAATGTAACTGGAGTGGCTTTACCCTGTGAGAGGGCTGTCTGCACACAGACACTGAGCTCTGCCTGCACCAGGACTGTCACTGGGAGCACTTTTAAATTGAAAGCTGACTTAGAGCTTTGTACAGAGCAGCTCCCAGGGGAAATGCTTCACAGCAAAGAGAACAATAAAGCGAAAAGACTTCCCTCTGGGAAGATTTTCTGAATTATATCCAAGCTTTGGACCACTGTAGATCCTGTTCCCTATAGGAAGCATGTGTCCAATTTTCCATGTTGGATTGAGATTTAATTTTAGCTTTAGCCTGAGGTCTTTTGTACTTCACCTTGTGGAATGATCTTTTTTGCTTTGTGAAGACATTGCTGAGATAACTGTATTGCTGGAAGATATACCTTCATCCCAAAACATTAACTGCATCCTGTTTGTGTTAAAGAATTTGTTCTGCATTAGTGAATAGTTTGTGAGAGATGGTTGTGATTTCAACATCTCCTACAACTGCACCTGGTCAGGTCTCCATTTGTACAATCTCCACGGCTGTTGCTCAGCTGAAGCAGGTTCCCCTTGGTTGGGATCTGAGAGTTACTGTAACCCAGAAGACATTTCTGAAGAGAATCAAAACCTTTCCCTCTGAGGAGAACTTGGCTCAGGAGCCTCATTAGCTCTGTACTTTTCTTGCAAGAGCTGGTGTCCAAAGTTCAGGCAGGCCACATTTTATGTTTGCAGCAGGGAGAGCCCCTGTACTTTCTACATTAGCATTTTAGCTTTGATTAACAGTGTGGTTTTGAAATTTATCTTTGAACTGCCCTCACTTAGAGTACCTTTGCTTGCATAATGGTGCTGTCTTGGAGTATATAACCTGGATTTCTTTTGGCTAAAACAGAACTGCAGAATACAATCTAAGATTGCATCTAATATGCCCCAGTAACTCATGAGCATGTTGGTCTGTGGGACCAGCTAGATCTTTGGTTTGAAGGGGGATCTCAGAGAAATGCATAGTGCAAATACTGTGGCTTTAGCACCATCTGATTTACTCTGTAGATCTGTTCCCACTGTGCTGAGCTACTTATCAGTGTAGACATATAACCTCAGCCCTTCAGAGCTGATGGCAAAGAACCTCTCTGAGCTGGGAATTCATTCAGTGTCAAGAAGATAAACCTGTGGAATAGATGAAGATTGTCAGTAGTCAGCCATTCATTATAACTCCATGACTCGCAGCTAACACTTGGATGTAACTTGGTATTACTTGACAGAAATTATGCTGCTTCACTGCCTGTAACTTAAGGTAGCACTTTAATATTTCTTTAATTTGCCTAACTTAAACACTCCAACAAACCTTACCTGACTTTGAAGGAATCCCAATACAAGCAGTGCAAGTAAGAAGCTAGACATTTTAACTGGTGAGATGCTCAGTGAAAGGCAGACACAGGCACCTCTAATGAAATGGAAATACAATCATGCTGAAGCACTCACTAGAAGGGTGCTTCCCTTCTGCTGCCATACAGGTGTTCAGGCAGGATTGTGCTCCTCTTGAAGTTAAGTGTAAAAATTCCTCTGGATTCCTCTGAACAAAGCTCCTGCTTCTGTCAGCCTTTGTCTGACATGAGCACCCTGTGTTGGGGGGAAAGCAAAGCTTTGCACAGGCCTGCATATATTGCATACAGACTTGTATGTACTTATCCCCTAAAGTGCTGTACACCTTCCCTGGCTTAGGTATTTTGTTCATTTTGCTTTCTCATAGCAAAGCAGAATGTTCCTGGGGACAGCAGGAACTGGTGGTGTACTGATTTGAGGCTTTGTGCTGTGCTGTTAAGTGAAATAGTATCTCATCCTCTGACAGTGGGTACTGGGGGGAGGAACCCTGTGACTCCCTGTGTACGTGGCCAAGCCTGAATGATGATTCCTATGGGATTATGTGGGGCTTAGGGTTGTTCTGGGCAGAGTATTTCCTTTTAACTGGTTTTCAGTTATGTCAAATCCTTATGATCTGGGGAGAAGAGGTGGGACTGTGTAATTGCAGAGCATTAAAATCCTCAGGCAGGGTTAGTTCAGACTATGAAAACTCAGTTATTCTGAGTTACTCAGACATCACAGGCTTTCATGCTGCACACTACACAGTTTAAGAGTTGGGTTCTAAGTCACAGCATGCTACAGTTGTAGTCAACCTAACTCTCGTCCAGCAGGCTTGTAAGAAAAGCCCTGTTTTCATCAACTGGAGTAGTTTGCATTCTTTTGTACCTGTGGTACTGAGCTCTGAACCATAGAGGCTGCATAATGTGACAGTCAAAGCGGAATGAACTCGTGTTTAGACCAAGGCAGTTCACTGCTTTTATTATTATAATTATATTAATAAATAAATAAATGTATATATATTATTCCCATACATTTGGGTATATACTTGCAGTGCTGTGGCCAGCTCTGGGGGCCCCAGTGTAAGATAGAAATGGACCTGTTTGAGCAGGTCCAGAGGGCCAAGATCAGGGGTCTGGAGCACCTCCCCTGTCAGAACAAGCCCAGAGATTTGGGGTTGTTCAGCCTGGAGAAGAGAAGCCTCCAGGGAGACCTTAGAGCAGGCTTTTAGTACCTAAAAGGAACCTACAGGAAAGGTGGGGAGGGCTCTTTAACAGGGAATGTAGTGATAGGATGAGGGGTGATGGTTTTGAACTGAAAGAGGATATATTTAGATTAGGAATAAATACTGTGAGGGTGGTGAGAGACTGGAACAGGTTACCAGAGGAGTTCTAGATGCCCCATCCCTGGAATGTTTGGTCTTGAATAGGTTGGATGGGGCTGAGCCCCCTGGTCTAGCAGGGGGACTGGAACTGGATCATCTTTAATGTCCCTTCCGTCTCACACCATCCTGTGGTTCTGTTAATTGGGTCAGCAGTGGGAGCTGTTGCAGAACAATAGGCTGGATGCAGTTCTGTTGTAATTGTCAACTTTGAGGCCTCTCTGGAAAATTTGGCTGCATGAGACTTTTTCAAGGTTTCTTAGGAAAGGTTTTTGATTTTTTTTCAAGGAAGTATTCAGAACACTGAGAAATATCATGGATAGTCCCCAGGAGTTGCAATGGAAGGCAGTAGGATGCTCAGTAGAACACAACACTTGAACTTACAGGGTACCATTCAAGTGGAAATTGTAAGATCTAGTTGCAAATATTTCATTAATATGAACAATAATTAACATCACCCTGGGCAATTTCTGCTCCTTGCTTCTGTTTCTATTCTTATATTCTCTGCTTTGCTGTCAGCACAGGGTGCTTTTCTGGTGAAAATTGTCTTTTGTTCTGTGGGCTCTTAGTAGAAGGAGAATTTCTCATAGTTTGCACCTTTTGGGTGCTTCTGCAATGTATGTGAAAATAAAAGCTTCCACAGAACAGCATAATAATTATCTTTCTAATGCCCAGTTCTTCTACAGAACATTCAAGAGATGCCTCAGGGCACCTGTCTGGGAAGCAGTGGGCACATTAGCAATCTAGGAGAAAAAAAAAATGTCTAAAAGGATAACCAGTGAACAGGCCATAGAGGGGGATAAGATGGTTTTGTAAGAATTAAATCAAGGAAAACTGTGGAGGTCTTTTCATTTTATTTGCNTGCTGTACACCTTCCCTGGCTTAGGTATTTTGTTCATTTTGCTTTCTCATAGCAAAGCAGAATGTTCCTGGGGACAGCAGGAACTGGTGGTGTACTGATTTGAGGCTTTGTGCTGTGCTGTTAAGTGAAATAGTATCTCATCCTCTGACAGTGGGTACTGGGGGGAGGAACCCTGTGACTCCCTGTGTACGTGGCCAAGCCTGAATGATGATTCCTATGGGATTATGTGGGGCTTAGGGTTGTTCTGGGCAGAGTATTTCCTTTTAACTGGTTTTCAGTTATGTCAAATCCTTATGATCTGGGGAGAAGAGGTGGGACTGTGTAATTGCAGAGCATTAAAATCCTCAGGCAGGGTTAGTTCAGACTATGAAAACTCAGTTATTCTGAGTTACTCAGACATCACAGGCTTTCATGCTGCACACTACACAGTTTAAGAGTTGGGTTCTAAGTCACAGCATGCTACAGTTGTAGTCAACCTAACTCTCGTCCAGCAGGCTTGTAAGAAAAGCCCTGTTTTCATCAACTGGAGTAGTTTGCATTCTTTTGTACCTGTGGTACTGAGCTCTGAACCATAGAGGCTGCATAATGTGACAGTCAAAGCGGAATGAACTCGTGTTTAGACCAAGGCAGTTCACTGCTTTTATTATTATAATTATATTAATAAATAAATAAATGTATATATATTATTCCCATACATTTGGGTATATACTTGCAGTGCTGTGGCCAGCTCTGGGGGCCCCAGTGTAAGATAGAAATGGACCTGTTTGAGCAGGTCCAGAGGGCCAAGATCAGGGGTCTGGAGCACCTCCCCTGTCAGAACAAGCCCAGAGATTTGGGGTTGTTCAGCCTGGAGAAGAGAAGCCTCCAGGGAGACCTTAGAGCAGGCTTTTAGTACCTAAAAGGAACCTACAGGAAAGGTGGGGAGGGCTCTTTAACAGGGAATGTAGTGATAGGATGAGGGGTGATGGTTTTGAACTGAAAGAGGATATATTTAGATTAGGAATAAATACTGTGAGGGTGGTGAGAGACTGGAACAGGTTACCAGAGGAGTTCTAGATGCCCCATCCCTGGAATGTTTGGTCTTGAATAGGTTGGATGGGGCTGAGCCCCCTGGTCTAGCAGGGGGACTGGAACTGGATCATCTTTAATGTCCCTTCCGTCTCACACCATCCTGTGGTTCTGTTAATTGGGTCAGCAGTGGGAGCTGTTGCAGAACAATAGGCTGGATGCAGTTCTGTTGTAATTGTCAACTTTGAGGCCTCTCTGGAAAATTTGGCTGCATGAGACTTTTTCAAGGTTTCTTAGGAAAGGTTTTTGATTTTTTTTCAAGGAAGTATTCAGAACACTGAGAAATATCATGGATAGTCCCCAGGAGTTGCAATGGAAGGCAGTAGGATGCTCAGTAGAACACAACACTTGAACTTACAGGGTACCATTCAAGTGGAAATTGTAAGATCTAGTTGCAAATATTTCATTAATATGAACAATAATTAACATCACCCTGGGCAATTTCTGCTCCTTGCTTCTGTTTCTATTCTTATATTCTCTGCTTTGCTGTCAGCACAGGGTGCTTTTCTGGTGAAAATTGTCTTTTGTTCTGTGGGCTCTTAGTAGAAGGAGAATTTCTCATAGTTTGCACCTTTTGGGTGCTTCTGCAATGTATGTGAAAATAAAAGCTTCCACAGAACAGCATAATAATTATCTTTCTAATGCCCAGTTCTTCTACAGAACATTCAAGAGATGCCTCAGGGCACCTGTCTGGGAAGCAGTGGGCACATTAGCAATCTAGGAGAAAAAAAAAATGTCTAAAAGGATAACCAGTGAACAGGCCATAGAGGGGGATAAGATGGTTTTGTAAGAATTAAATCAAGGAAAACTGTGGAGGTCTTTTCATTTTATTTGCCACGAAGAGCTGATAGAATCCCTTTGTAAGCTCCACATGCTCTCTTGTTGCTGTCTACCCACTTAAAATCAGGGCTGAATGTGACTCTCTGGGTTACATGGCAAAAGTGAGTTGCCCAATGCCAATTTCTAGGAGGGAGTTTTAGATTTGATTGAGCTTTTCAGCTGTGCTGTGTGCCCTGGTAGCAGTGGGCTTGCCTCACACAGACATTGGGAAGCTCAGAGACTGTTAGGTTCTCCTCAACAAAAGCTCCTTGGGTGAGAGACAGTCTGAGTACAATGTGTATCTTCAGAAAACCTTCAACCTTTTTGCATTTGCTTGGCAGCATGCTGCATGAGAATCTCTGTGCCTGGTAGCAGTGGAGTGCCTGCAAGCAGTTCTTTGTGGGATGCATTTTGATTTTTTCCAGTCATCTGGTGGTGTATAACCAATCCCAAAGGCAGGCAGAGCCCCTGAACTCATCACCCTCTTTTCTCTGGGTGTTCAGGTACTGTCTGTCACAAAATGTCTCTGCACCTTGTGCCAGTGCTTAGCTGCTTCTGCAGTGGAAGTCTCCATCCTGAGCAGGTGGCAGCTGCAGTGGCTGAGTATAAACCATCTTCTTCCAGGTACCTCTGCCCTGAGTGGCTCAATATTGATTTGTTTTCAGGTTGTTTGTATGCAATAAAGAAGCTGCACCCTTGTCTGGGTTGCCCTCGTCCTGCAGATCTTGCTAAGGGGAGAAGATCTTGCTTCTGGAATTATTCTCTCTGAATCTGTAAGAGACATTTTCCTTTCCAGATGATAGGGACAGGCCTTAACCTGACTTATGTTGCCAGGTCAACTCTCTGGCAAGCAGGATAGTATGATGCAAAGCAGTGTTGACTTGACTTCACATAACATTTTTGTCTTGTCTAAGCATGGACAGTACTCCTGAAATATTCACATACAAGCTCTTCAGCTTTCCAAAGAGTTGGAACAATAACATTAAAAGTTAAGCTAGTGGATAACTTTAGAGATATGATGCTGCTTTCCATAAGAAAAAAACCCTACTAATTACAGAAAGAATGTGTTGATTTGACCATATATATCAATAGTAATTTCATGTTGCTTGCTCCTAGCTACCTTAGACTTTTTTCCTACAGTGGATTTGATATAATATTATTAGACTGCTTGCAGTAATCTTTAGGGGTGGGTAGTCTGTCTTTCCATGAGATCAATAACACTGTCCTACTAAAGTGCTTTTTTTGAAGGATAGTCATTTCAAATATGGTACACCCAGCATAAAACCTTGTAACTGTTAATTAAAACAGATTGAAGTTTGCACCTTCTGTTATACAGTCATATTTGGAATGATAGAAAATGAGATGTTCTGTACAGGAAAAAGCTTTTTGCTCAGGCATCACTAATGTCTCACCAGCCACTGAGTTCCAAAGGGTGATCCGAGGTACCTGTTTTCCTCTGTGTTTGTAGCTGGCAATAGATGTGGCATGTGTCAAAAATGATTAATAATCTAATGACTACTGTGGTGATTGAGGACAAGTGCTGATATAATCAGAGTGCAGAATGATGTGCATACAGAAAAGCCCAGTTCAGGCCTGACTCAACTGTTAATGGTCTGTGTGTGTTCACATCCTTCTGAGTTTGATACTGGGCATTGGCCAGTAATGCTGCAGTAGCAATGATGATGCTGGAAAACACTGTATGCAGGGGCAAGAGTTACCAGCTCACCAGGTTACCCCCAGAACACCCTCTGTATTCACTTAGGGAACCAAACACAGCTGAAAGGTTGATGGTTGTTTCCCATTTGGAGAATTAAAAAAAAATAATCTTTTTTTTCTAAAGACAGAGCAGCTTAGTGCATATGAGCTCTGCTGGGAGCAATCCTGCTCCTGGCCCTGGGCACATGGGGGAGAGGAGAGTGACTGTGAGGATGCTGTGCTTGGAGTCCAGGTTGTTGGAGTAGTTCCTCGCAGCCAAAGCGATGTGGATGTGGTCAGATAGGAAAACAAAAACCAAAACAACAAAAAAAAACCAAAACAAACCCACCTAACAGAAACAAAAAGTAACAAAAAATAATGTTCAGTTCAAAATGTTTACCAAAAACTCTTCAGTTTCAGCAAAGAAAAATTACATCCAGCCAAAATAGCAACTGCCTAAAGGATCTACCTTTTTTTTTTTTTAACATGAATTTTGTTAGCATATGCAAACTGTTCTTCAGCTTGAGATTGTTGGCTTCTGCTGTTTGATTTAATAACTTTAAACTTTATTTGCTAAAGACGCACCTGCCACAGTGCCTCTGGTATTTTGTCACTTAAAGCAAATTGCAGAGGGCCTAGTTAAACTTGTCTTGCTCTTAGTAACACTTGATCTAGTTTTTGGTGACGAAGAGAGGGGGAGATCCACCTTGTAGGGGAGATCCACCTTGTAGCTGTGCAGCACCTCTCAGATGCCTGATGGCATGAAGCAGTGAGCAGGAGATATGGCAACGTGGAGCAGCCTCTAAAACTAGGATAAACTTCTTGACTTTCCAGCCTAGAAAAAGGCCAAGGTAGTTTCTCCCCAGTAAAGCTGTTGATTTCTGCAGTTACTTCCAAGTTTCTGCCTTGACACTGCCAGTTGAGGGTGGCTTTGTTAGGACTTAATGCCCTTTGTGGCTGCTGAAAGAGAAAAAAACCCCTAATTTGTGGAGATTATGGGGTTTAACATCAAAGGAAGTTCTTGGTCTCAGCTGCTTGTATGTATTTGATGGTAAACTCTTCTTTCCAGACATGGCTGTGTGGTGGGGGTGGAAGGGGGTTTGCAGTGTGGTGTCCCCTCTGAGTGGGTGTGCTGGAGAGCTGAGCCAGCCCTCCCTGTGTCAGCAGCTGCTCTGCTGCCAGACCTGCACACAGCTCCCCTGTGTCCGCTGCATGCAGAGCCTCTGCCAAGGCAGTTATTGTTATTTGGCCACTGAACGTAAAATAAAGATGATGTTTACTGGGCTTTCAGTTTGCCCAAAGCCACCTTTTTTTTGCAGAGCAATGTTATTAGTATGTTTTTAAAAAGCAGAGTTTGTGTGCCTCGTGTCCCAGCTTTGTGACTTGAATTTTGGGAAGCAAAAGCAGAGGCAAAGTATTGTCAGTTCTTTGGTTATGGCCAGGTAGACAGAGTTTGTTTTTGCAGACACTGTTCAAGACAGGAGGACAGTGCTTAGTGATCTTTTGGTTTGTGAATTACAACTAATTCTGGCACCCAGAAGCCATGGGGGGAGCTGGTGCTGCAAGGGCTTCTTTATGGGCCTCCTGTTAAGCACGCACAGGTTCAGTGCTGAAGGACCATGGATACTTATTTTAGAGCAGAAATACAGGTTGCAATGAACTAGCATTTTCTTGTCCTGTACCTCTCTAAACCTTTGGGACAAGCTTCTGTCTGCTTCAAACCTTCCATGCTGAGAAGCCTGTCTGGGGATGACACAGCCTGTGCATCATAAAGAGGTTCCAAGGAGAGAATGATGTCAAGTGTGACTTCAGCCCTCAAGTTCTGGCCTGCAGGATGAAAGGCTGCCTTGTGCAACACCACCCTCTGACCTGGACCAGCCTCCACCCCTGCACATGGCTGCTGTGTCATCTCCACAGTGTCCAATGTATTTATCTGCTCAGTGCTCTGTGAGGTTTGGTGCTGCTGATGTCCCCAGGAGGAGGCCAGCACTGCACAAAGGAACTTGGTCTGCTCTGTGTGCTACCAGCAGTCCTTAGTGAAAAAAAAGAATCTAAATTTGGGTCTCCCAGTGGGTTAGTGCCCAAACTGTGCCTCTTCTCTTCATACTGTGCCTCCAAATCCAGCTTTCATAGCACTGCAGGTGTTCAGTTCTTCCTTGGTCATTGCTGACCTCAGTAATTGCCTGGAAAACTTCTGAAAAAGTATCCTTAAGCCATTAAAAAAAGAGTATTTTCTTAGATTAGTCACTTCTCCAAGCCTCAGAGACTCCACTACCTCTTCCCTAACAACCTTTTGGGGGACATGGCAAGTGATGAGTGTGTTTGGGGGGCTGTTTTAGCTTACCTTGTCTCCTGTGGTGTACAGCAGGGTGCAAACATCCTGCTCTTGGCTGGTGGAATGAGTAACATTGAAAATGCCTATTTTTTAACATGAGAGGGTGCTATTTTATGAAGAAAACATGCTAATGTAACTATGTTGTGGAATTCTTGACTTGGTGATAATGAAAAGTCATTTGACCTGTGTTCAGAGACTTAGACTGATCAAACAGGTAAATGTCTCCTGTTCCTAAGACATGTATCTGCTGAGGGATGTTTCTGTCTAAAATAAATCTGAAGATGTTAACTTTGTAAACTATTAATATAATGTTTTGCTGGCCATGTAAGCTCCTTGCCTTTAACTTTCTGGACTGTAACAGTGGGGAAACCTTTTATATATATATATTTGTTTTGGTTTGTTTTTTTCTTCCTGAAAGATCTTGTTGTGAGGCAGTTGCAATATTACAAGTGGTAGGAAGCTTTTTTTTTTTGCAGTTACAGCATTGCTTTAATCTTCTGGAGGTGAAGGTAGAAAGGAAACCTAGTCCATCCAGTTTAGGCACTTAATGTGCTGGGACTTTCACCTCTGACTGCAGTGGATCACTGATTTATTGTATTGAGGTTCCCTCCTGGGGCTCCAGATAAGGATGGACATTGAGACTTCAGTGGTGAAGGAGAGTGACTGAATCCCCCCAGCAGCATTAATTACTGCCTGCAGCAACTAAGAGAGGACAGAGAGGAGCTGGCATGTTATTGAAATGTTCCTGCTGTAGCTTGATTTCTCTGGAACTAACAGAAGGAGAATAGAGACCTCTTCACATAACATTTTATTGTTTACTGCTAATTAGGACAGATCCTGCTAAAATGACAGTTTATATTCATATTTACTCCTCATTTTCTTGTTCTTGGATTGCTTTAGATTTCTGTCATGCCTTTTAAGGGATTTTTAAATGTAAGCACTCATGTCAAAGGAAAATAATGTGTTACTGTGGTGTGCTGCTGTTTTCATATCAGGGAGGTGGGAAGTATTTTTGGCAATGCATTACAAATGCACTGTGGTCCTTTGTGCTCAGTAGTGGTGGTTTGTGATATTTGCTCTTAGAGGAATTTCACCTGTAATTTCTCATTTTGGTCATCTTTGAGTATCAACTGTACTGAAATATCCTGAAGATCCAATGGAACAGAGGTCCCCCAGTAGCTATGCCATTATTTATGCTGTTAAAAACAGGAGAGTCCTTGTTTCATGTTTGCTGTGCCAAATGATGAGAATTCATCGTGTTCACCAAGATGCTGACAGGATCAGGCTGAATTTTTATTTTGGAAGAACTATTTCTGGTAAAAAAAAATAAAAATAAAGTAAAAAGCCATATATTTGAAGTAGTTTGTGGGGAAGAAATGCCCTAGTCTCTGTTTAGGGTTAATCCATCTGACACGTGGCATGTTCCAGGCTAACCAAAAGCTGTAGATACTTGTGGCAATCTCCAGCTCCCTGCTGAAGTCTTTCTGCTGGTCACACACTGAAGTGACCCTGTGACCTGCTGCAGGGTCTCTCAGTGCTGTTGCAGGCTGGCAGAGGAGGAGGGTATGATGCTCTCTGCATCTGATCCTGGCTGCAGGTGCTGTTCTGGTGTGGGGTGGTTGTCCCCATGTGCTCACCACACACCTTGGCCCAGTGGCTGCTCTGCTGGGAGCCCCCTGCACCCTGACACTGCATCAGTCAGAGCTCATGGGGTGCTGCGAAAATTCCCTCCCTTTGGCCAACTGGGCAGTGCCCTGCCCTGCCTCAAGAAGTTCTCTCTTGAAGTGTATTAAGTATCTCCAGCTAGTCCCTAATGTTGTGTGTCTTTTTGATCGTGGGGTATAATGAACATGGGTGTCCTGAGGACTATGAACTGGGCAGTGCAAGGAAGCTGGGAAGGGCTTTTTACAAGGGCCTGTTGTGACAGGATGAGGGGTAATGACCTCAAACTGGAAGAGTATAGATTTAGATTAGGTATTTGGAAGAAGCTCTTTGTGAGGGTAGTGAGACACTGGAACAGGCTGCCCAGGGAAGCTGTGGATGCTTCACCACTGGATGGATTCAAGACCAGGTTGGATGGGGTTTTGAGCAGCCTGGTCTAGTGGAAGGTGTCTCTGTCCATGGCAGGGGGATGGGAAAGAGATGGTGTTGAAGGTGCCTTTCAACCCAAACCATTCTCTGATGCTCTGAACACCCCTCTTCTGCTAAGACTTTTTGGGCTGATGCTGGCTGCTCCTTGTGTTGCCACCCTGCAGCCCACCCTCCCCTTGCTCTCCCAAAAGAGCCTTAAACAGAAAACTAAAAAAAAATCTGTGTCATATGAAGTCATGAAGAGCACTGATGTCCAAGGTGAGGTGGTGTGCTGGGTATATTTCTGTATGAATTCAACATTATTTCTGTATACCATCTAGGTTTTAAGATTTCCTCTGATCACTAAATACCAGTGCTGTTGTGATTTTTCCCCAGGGTACTTAACCAAGCTTTAAGCATCCCAGGGAAATAGCACTCACCTAGGGATGCATCTGATAGGCACTCAAGACTTTTGTACCCCTGTGTTCATGGAAACTCCTGCTGTAGGTCATCAGTTGTTCTGCCCTGTTCATTCAGGGTACCTGCATGGTCTGCTCCACAAAGTTGTCTTGTTATTATGGGCTAAATCATTTTGAAGTTATGTTGTCATCTCCTGCAGTTTAATAGTGAATCTGTTTGGCTTTTAGCCTTACTGCCTAAGGGTAGCACTAACACATTGTATTCTGGTTTTTGAACTTGGTCCAGAAAATGTGTAGAAGTGATTTGAAAAAAGTTGAAAAATCATGAAGTTAAAAAAGATGCCTCTATATAGACTGAAATTAAAATGGAATTTTCAGAATCTTTTTTCCCCCCTTTGGAGGAGAGACACTTTTGTCATGGAGATTTTATTTTCATGGCACTGAACAGAAACAGACCCCTGGACACTGGGAAGCTCTGTTTCTCACCTTCCACCTCCTTGGGAACTTGCTGCTTATGACTTCAGAGGTGGGGATACATAAGGCTTGGTCCTTATGTTGGGTGTTGTTCCTTTAATGCACATTTGCTGAGGACACTGAGATACCAGAAGAATATTAATATGTATAATATAAGGGTCAAAATAATATGTTTGTTGTTTGAAGTTGGAAGGAGTATGTATTTAGACCAAATCATCCTAGAGACCCAAGTGGGAGTTCCTGGTGTTCAGCAGAGCTGGGCTCAGGTTTTAGAATGAACTTGAAAATGGAAAGCTGTGTCAAGATTTATGTTTTAACAGTGGAGTAGTTCAATGGGGAAGGTCTTGATATAAAGACTCTTTTATTATAAGAGCTCCCTTACTTTATGGCTCCTGCCCAGATCTTAACACACTGGACCATATCCTCTTGTTGAATGATGTGGAGCACTTGGCTTCATTCTGATCTGCTGGAGGGTGGTAGCATCCAGGTGTGGATCACTGGGTGCTGTTTCTGGAGATAGATCTTCCTTAATAATGCAGGATTTTCAGAATGTCAGTAGCTTTAGCATAGCTCTGTTGGTGCCACTCTCGGGGATGAAAATGACCTTTAGAAATGGTTTTGCTCCAAAGAGAATAATAGAGGGTAAAGACCAATTAGCTTGTGCAAGAACATCTTTTGTGTGTGTTACTGGATCATTCTGTTTGGCCTTGAATTAATGCAGGGGCATAAGGAGGGGTTTTGATCCTGTCCTGTAGATTGGTGTGTGCAAAGGGACACATTTGTGTGCACTGCCCCTGCCCAAATGTCCTCTGCCTCTGAAGCTGCTGTGGTTTTGGGGTAGTTTGGTTTGTTTTGGTTGGGTGGTGTTTGGTTTGTTTTTTCTTTCCCAGCTGCAAAGAGGTTTCAGTGCTTGTTTCAATGGCTTTAGTTGTATTTTATTTTTTGGCTCCTGGGTGGCTTTTGGAGATCTTGCACTGAAGGGGGGGGAAATGCAAACCAAGCTCTTCATCCAAAGCAGAGTTAATTGGAAGAGTCTTGTTGCTTTTATCGCATGTGTAAATGAGGAAGAGCTCAAATGAAAAGACTGTGGCTAGAAGCAGAATAAAAACATCAGCCTAACTGGAGAAGAGGGGCAGTAACTAAAATATTTAGTTCTACTAGGCTGGAGAACAACATATGTTAGGCAGGCTTGACTTTTTCCAAGCATAAACTGCACTGTGCCATGCTCCACTACACACAGCTCCAAACACTCCCTAGAGCAGAACATCAGCTGGAGCACAGGGCACTGGATGCAGGGTGCTGGTTGTGGAAGAAGGAGCTGGCATTTGTCAGAAGCTGTGGCAAACACAGTTAGATTTTCTTTCCTGCGCAATCTGTGAGCTATCAGACATGCTCTGATGAGATCCTGAACTCCCAAGCTTATCAATATTGATAGGGAAGGTTGTTCCCATGCTTGGAGCCACGGTGTTCTGCAATTAGACAGCTTCACTGGGGTGAACCCTGCTGCAGTTTGTTCTTCTGTCTCCTTCACAGGAAAACTGCTCAGAGTTACAGTTCAATCTCAGTTCTCAATCAACCCTCTGTTGCCACCTGTATTTTCTACTTGATGAGAGATTGAAAATTGCCTGGGGTTCAGAGGGTGCCAAACAGGGAGATTTCAAAGCCTTATGTGTAAAACTTACCAGGTGGCAGCAGTTGTTTTCTGTTAGGAGAATGGGAAAGATGGTCACAATTTGTCATTTTAAAGAAAACGTGTTTTTACCAAAGCTTCTGAAAAAATTCTGAACTGTTACCGCGGTCTGTGTGTGGTTTGTTTTTATGACAATTCATTTATTTCAGTATTTTATGGATAAATTCTGTGCAGTATCTGCTGGGATAAGTGATGTCATATTCAAGCTACTATATGTTATATACAAAACTGGACTGTAACCCAGCAGTGTGCTATGGTTCTTGTAGCAGCTGCAGTGAAAACATGACATTTTGCATCAGTCCTCAGTTCCTCACAGTAAAAACCTCTCAAATTTATTGTTATTTTTTAATTAAAAAAAATTAGAAAAAAGCCTTATTTAATTTCAGACTTGAAAGCAAAACAAATAAACAAGAAAAAACATCAACAACCCAAAGAAACCAACACTAACCTCAGATTTCCTGGTGAATAGCCCTGCTGGAGATATGTCATCAGGTGGGCTTCATTTTGATGCCTGTGAGTATCAAAACTGGACCATCTTTCCATATGGAGATGTCTCCTTCAGTCCAGCTGGCCCATGGTGATGTTGTGACTGCAGAGATTGCTTTTCATTCTTTCAGCCTTCACTGAGGTGTTTTCATGACTGCATCTGAACCAAGGTCTGCTGTGAGTGATGGCTGACAGGTACCCAGCCTCTTGTAAACTGTTCTCTGTTCTTCTGCCCTTGCTTGGTCTTCTCTTCTGTGTGGAAACCACAGTGCTGCTTAACTAGGGAGTCCCTTTTCAAGGGTGGTCCAGCAGCCCAAAGCCATCATCTGGATTCTCTGCCCTGTCAAGATGGAACAGAGAAGAATCTGGTGACTTTTCAGAGCTACTGCTTCCCTGGGCCAGCCACAGGTCTCCCACAGTGGTTGGGTTTTCCAATCTGTAGACCATAGTTTTCTAGTCTTTGTTCTCTAAGTAGAAAATAGGGCCAGGCCGTGCAGTGAATAAATAGATGAAAGCTGCTTTAATAGTGCCCTTTTTGTCAGATGTGCATACCCATGGCAGAGCTGTATTCAAGCTGAATGCTGTTAAGCTTTTATTGGTACCTAGTGAGAGCATGTAAATACAGAAGGTATTGAAGTAAAATTACATCCTGAAGTTCTTGCCCTCAGAATTATGCAAGCATTGATTTTCAGTATATATTGCAGTTCCTTCATGCAGAACCATAATGTATTTACTTACTGTCTGGTAGAAGGACTGGTGAAATTACCTGCTTTTGGGAGCACGGGCCCGTGTCAGAAAGGAGCCAAATCAAATGCAAGAAAATCCAGATCTCTCAGAGTGCCTGGAGCTAAACTGTCCTAGGCTGTGATTTGGCAGAAGAAGCAGGGTCATCCCAGTTGAGCATTTGTATTTCAAACTGGTAGAAATAAGGATCTTGTTACATAAGGGGATGGTTCTTGAGGTGCCTCTTTGTCCTTAGCTGATAGCATTGAGGCTAAACACATTCCCCCTGCCACTTTGCCTGGAGACTTTTCTGTAGGTGAGAGGAGCAGCTTCATGTGACTGCCGGGGGGGGAATATATCACAGCCACACTGCTTGTGGAAGGAATGAGGCAGAGGAAGATGAGACTTGCCTCTCCAATTTAGCTGAGCTTATCTGCTGGGTCACTGAAATATGAGGTGAAGCTAAAAGCAACACGAACTTTGAAATAGTTGTTTTTTTTCTGACGTGCTAAGTGTGATGATGAATGTACTGTGAGGGAGAAACCTGGGGTGGGGAGAGCTCCTCTGGGCTTTGTGCCAACCAAAAGTCATATGGCTGTGGCAGTGCCCGTGCTGAAGCTGCACTAACACGTTCTAGCAAGGGCCTGAACAAATGTTTTTTGGCAAGGATCTAGAGAGCTCTGGTTCAGCGATGCCTGAATGGGATTGTCTGTGCTTTGGCCCTCTTGGACCTGTGCTGACCAAGTGGGCATCCCTGGGCTTGTTTGGTGTGTTTCCCTGCAGTAGGTTTCCCAGCAAAGCAGCACAGGATGCTGGAACAGCCGTGTAACAAGAGGCTTTGCCAACTTGGGGCTTATTAGATAGGCACAGTAGGTCTTAAAAGAGCAGATACTTTGTCCCTTGTGTACGGTGAAATTACTTCCATGTGCATATAAATACAAATATTTTGGTTTTTTGTTTTTTTTTCCTTGGCATTTCATGTCATGCCTGTGTCTCTCCCTCTCCTCTGTCACCACTATAGCTGTATTTCCCTGGTGCCTGTGGTGACCTGCTGGGTGATCACTTCTAGGTTGTCTACCCTGCTTGAACTGTCTTTCATAGCTGTAGTGGCTCTTTATATAGCCAACTTCAGCATCAGGCCAAAAACCTTTAAGAACCCTTCAGATTAGCTGAATGAAAGTGCTGTGAAGTGGAATTATCTTGAATTTAGAGAAGATTTTGGTCCCCTTGAAGTCAGGGCATGTAAAACTTCCTGCTATCTCTTGCTGGAGAAAAGACCACGATGCTCATTCATGGATGTGAAGCTCATCAATGTTTCAGGCCAGTGCTGTGGTTTGTGGTGGTTTTAGATAAATGCCAGATGTGAAGCTGTGCCCAGTGTAGTGGCAGCAATGTGTCTGTTACTTCCCAAGTCAGTACAAAGAGAGCTCTTCCACCAGCAGGCTGTGATAAGGCTGACTGCAGGCTCTGGATGCTCCCTTCATGCACTGCAGCACATATGGAAAAGTGAGATGCTTCAGAATGCATGAAATGCTAGTGGAATATCTGAAATAAGGCTAGTGGAATATCTGAAATAAGGCTAGTGGAATATCTGAAATAAGGCTAGTGGAATATCTGAAATAAGGCTAGTGGAATATCTGAAATAAGGCTAGTGGAATATCTGTAGAGAGTGTTTCCTGCTGATACAAAAAGGGAGCATCTAGGGCAGAACATGCACTAAAATGCACAGTAGTGCCTCATCACAAAGGTTGTGAACACACATTCCTCCTGAAACGTGCTGGTATTTATTGAGGTTTGCCTCAAGGACACGTGCAGATGTGTCCTGAGGTACTTACCTGGGAAGATTTCTCCCAAGCTGATGCATTAGCCAACTTGCATTTGTTCAAGGACAATTCATGTGTAGACAGAGGAACTCGAAGGGCCCCGGGCGGTGCTTTGATTATAATTCAAAATTAGAAGGACCACATTTTTCATAATTAGGGAGAAAAGCAGGAGCAACTGACTGACTTTCTGTTATTAAGGAATAACTGAATATTCCTTGCAGGTATAGGAGCACAAATTATACTTGGGGGTTGTTAGAAGTTTTCTTGTTAATGCAGGAGAGACTTCCCTAGAATGGCTTGCTTACTTACAGTGCAGTCGGTGTGTTCTGGGACAAGAAGAATTAACATTGCATATCATTGTTCCTCACCATGTTTTTATAGGTGATTACAGCTCACAAATTAATAAATTCTGATTAATAGAATACAAGTGGATAGGCAGTTCATCTGCTCATTTTTGTTACTAATACTGCAGCCCATATGACAAAGGAATGGAAAATCAATGTAACAGCTCCTACTAAAACTGGCAGTGAAGTTGCTGGACAGTAGATAAAGAGAGGGGAAACCATATTATAGTATGTATTGAATGATTCCCTAAAGAATGATGCCCTTAATGAGGTCTTTCCTACTGTTCTCCTCGGGAGGTAAAGCTACCTGGCTTTTTTTTTAAGATTAAACTGCTACTGTTTATTTCAAATAAATAAATAAATTGAAAACCTCAGACTGAGCAGACCATACTGCAGAACTCTTTCTTGACAGAGCTTCCTGACATCAGGTCTGTGCTGGGTTGATGAGAATTTTAAACATTCTTGAATCCCTGTCTCAGATGTGGAGTACTGGAGCTGCACTGTCCTGGAAGAGAGCTGAGCTCCAGCTGCAGGGGCTGGACCTGCAAGGGGAGGGAGGGTGCACACAGACACAGAGGGTTTCCTGGTCCCTGTGATAGAGCAGAGCTGTCAGGAGCAGTTTCTCTTTCTGATTTGGAGTTGATTAGCAACTCTTTAATGAGATAAACACTCTTTTTGTCCACCACACATCATCACCCTGTTAGTTCTTGCTGCCCAGGATCTGGGTCTGTCTCCTCCAGGGGCTTTCACCAAGTCAAAGGGCTGTTCTCCACCAGCCACTGCAGAAGTGCATTGTGTGGCCTGAGTGAGACAGAGCGTGTTCTGCAGATGGATGATTCACAGGACAATCTTGCTGGCTAGTACAGACTGAGTTCACTTGCTAACACAGTGTCTGTTGGGGATTTCTGCTCTTTCTTTGCTCTGATTTTGACAAGTCCCTTGTGAGCACTTCTCAGCAACATCCCCTGAGAGGGTTTGACTTGCAGATCTTCCCCCATCCATTAGGGATGCTCTTAGCACAGCACCAGCACCTGTGTGTTCTCTGCTGCCTCGCAGGCAGTTTCATAATTGTGAGGTTTGGGTTTTGTCCAGCAGAAGCTGTTGTAAAGCACAATTACATTTTTGGTATTTACATTCTTATGTTGGACTATCTTTTAATTTCTTTTGAATGTCATCCCTAAGATAAGGACATCACTAAGATGCCATCACTAAGCATAATACATCACTTTTATCTCAATTCAGGCCAAAATATGTACTATATTTGAAGTTCTTGTTTAATTCTGTTTATGAAGCAACAGTATCTCCTCTACTGTGTTCTCCATTTACAGAAGTTACCGTTGTGCTGCCTGCTGAGGAAAGTTGTGCAGCTCAGAGTCTTTTATGTGCATGGGAGGAGTGGGTGAGGTGGAAAAATATCAGTGTCATGTTGAAGCACTGAGGCTGTAATCTGCTGGATGCTTTATGGGAGTTAATGTTCACTTGGGAGTGAAAAGTTATTGATACTGGGGCTTTGATCAGATGTATTTTCCTACATTTAACCAATTACTTAGCACATATTCAGCTGTATTTAAAGCACATCAATAATAACAAGTGGGCCTTTGTCACTGTCAGGTAGGGATGAGAAAGGCAGAGTCGTAAAGCAAAACCAGCTTTGTGACATAGGCACTTGTAGCTAATGGCTGAGTGATCCAAGAAAGATAAAATACCCTTTCTCAAGACCAAAAGGTACAGAAGAGGGTAAGATGGATGGAAGAGGAGCCTGTGGCCCTGTTGATGTGTGGGCTGGTGCTGTAGGCAGTCCATGGGATGGCACTCTCTTGGCAGTGGTGCCCTGGTTGAAGCTGCCACTGGCTGTGAGGGGGTTGGTGCAGCCAGGCTGGCCCGGGGTTGCTCTGGCACCAGCTGCTGCTGCAGCCAGGCTTGAGCTCCTGGGCTTCCCTCTGGGCTGCAGGCAGGG
>VYZU01077506.1:1140-16012 GCA_013401355.1 Ceyx cyanopectus
GTTTAGGGTCAACACAAGAAAGAACTTTTTCTCAGTGAGGGTGCCAGAGCTCTGGAACAGGCTGCCCAGGGGGGTTGTGGAGTCTCCATCTCTGGAGACACTTAAGACCCACCTGGATCTGTTCCTGGGTGACTTGGTCTAGGTGATCCTGCTCTGGCAGGGGGGTTGGACTAGATGATCTTCTACATCCCTTCCAGCCCCTAATATCTGTGATTCTGTGATTCTGTGAAATCCGTGTTTAGATTGAAAGGAATAGGTGTTTTCCCCCCCACAGTGGTGGCTGTGTCTCTGAACACACAGAGCACAAAGCACAACCAAAACACAGTGCCTCCTGGAATCCACCTTGTCAGGAATCATCAGGGGTTGATGGACTCGTCTGAGATTGAGTCCAACCCCCCCTGCCAGAGCAGGGTCACCCAGGGGACAGATCCAGGTGGGGCTGGGAAGTCTCCAGAGACAGATGCCACCACCTCTCTGGGCAGCCTGTGCCAGGCTCTGTCACCCTCACAGTGACATATTCCCTCATGCTGAGGTTCAGCTCCTCTTTTCCAGTTTAAAGAGTTTATGGCCAATCTTTCCCTCACTGGTGATCAATCACCCTTTTTCTCTTGGATGATTTGATAGTGATTCCTAGGGGAACACTTCACCAAGATCTAAGGGGACAGCTTCCAGCCTGAAGATTCCTTAAATATATATATTTATCTATAAACCAATCAGCTATCCCATTACCACCCTGCACAGCTCCCACTCCTCCAGAAGCCAGGCAGTGCCAAGTGCTGCCAGTCCCCTGGAAGAAAGACACCAACTCCTGAGCTACTTATGCTAAAGAGACTTGGAGTGGCCTCTCTTAGAAGTGAAAAGCCCTGCTAGAATATCCCAGAAAAGTCAGTATGACAACAACCACCCCTGCCCTCTCCCCACACCCCCACTTACTGCCTCCGGGGAGTGTGAGACCGAGACCGTGACTTTGTTCTGGACCTCGAGCGACTGGCACTCCTGCTGCTCCTGCTCCTCTTGCTTTCTTTCCTCATGCTTCAGAGGGGAAAAAGAGAAGAAAAAAACAAAAAACCAGAGGGTTACACTTCTGAGGCACTCGTTACTTCCATGAAGTACCTTCAAAGCACTTGACTGCACTTCAGCTGAAGCAGCTGGGGGTTTCTTTGTTTTGGTGGGTTTTGTTTTGACAGGTTTCTCTAAGTCAGAAGAGATTGTGACCTACCCGTTGTAAGGGCTCTTTGAAGCTTGTTGCCTCTCCTCTGGCTCCTTCTTAATCGTTTTGGTATTCACTGACACCGGAGTCTTCTCCTCAGCTTTGACTTCTCTTGGAGAAGCTGTGAATTGACATCCAAAATTAGGCAATTTATTCACAGACTTTGCCCTAAATATGATGAAATAATTTAAAACAAACTGCAGATGCCACCTCAGGAGCTGCTGTTTGATCCATCTCTCCATACACAGCACACTCCTGGAAGGGAGGTGCCCATGGGGGACACAGGAGCTGCTGACAGCCAACAGCAGGGAGAACAACCCCGGGACACATCCAGCCCCATCAAGGCCCTGTTTTCACTCAAACTCTTCTAACCTGGGTTCCCACCTCACAGGTAGGAAGGAAAAGCTTCCACTGTTTAGTGAGACACCTCCAAGACTGCTGGAAACTCAGATGTGTTCTTCTCAAGGAGAAAGAACTGCTGCAAATATGTTAAGTACCTGAAGTAGTCATCTAATAAACCAGTGCCTTCTGCTTTTATCTCTGTATGCTTTCAATCTCAAGGGTAGTTAAGAGCAGCACTGAGGCAAAAGCACCAGGACAGAACTGTCTGCACTCTGTGTTGTGGCAGCTCAGATTTACTGGCCAGTTCAAGACACACACTGCAGGGATTTATCAGCTGAATGCCAAGAAAGCCCCATGTGTGACCTTCATTTCTCCATCCCTGACCACCAGCTGTCCTCCTTCCCTGCACTGGGACAGCTGCTGTGACACCCCCCCAGACTAAATCCAGTCTCTCTTCACAACTCAGCAATATCCAGCAAACTTCTGGCTTCTTTACAATGTAATTAACTTCAGGGTGCATATTAATTACTAGATCCCTCTCCCATCTGTGGCAGGACAGAGCCAAGCAGCCCTTTTCCCTCTAAGTTGCTCTTAAAGGTATTGAAACTGGTTTAAATGTTTGTGTTTGAAAAAGAAAGGTCTTGTTCAGTTCCATGAGGAAGCCTGAACTGTCTGACAGCTTGAGGCAAACCTGTGGTTTTTTGTGAACACGAACTTATCAAATAGTATTACCCAAGTTTCTGTTCAGAAACCAAACTTACATGGTTTGGATGCAGGAGAAAAGCCACCCAGTGTTGAGAGTGCTGGAGTTCCATCTGGATTTAACCCTTTTGCCTTCAGTTTGGCTTCCTGTAGTGCCATTTTCCTCTTCTCTACTTCTTTATCCAGGAACTCATAATTGGGCTGTTAAAGGAGCAGGGTGGTAAGGAGCTGAACAAATGCAATTCACATTTTAAGCTCATTTCTGAACAATTATAATCTGTTAATTGTGTGACTAACTCCCATTATTGGCTCTCACACTCCCCTCACATGGGCAGCCCCAAAGCAGAGCATTTTCAGCTAGAGGTGTTAATTAGAGGTTCCCAAACAGGGTTAGACAACCATGGGACAGCTCAAGCTGCCCTGGGCAGGAAGAAGAAACATCTCCAAGTTACCTTCTTTCGGGTATAGAGCTTAAGAGTTGTTAAGCAGATCTCCTGAATCTCCTCTTCCGTGGTGCCAAAGAGCAGGAACCAGTGAGGACGGGTAGGCAGTGGGATCTGGAAAGAAAACTGAGGCTTAACAACAGAGATTGCAGAGCAGGCTTCTGGTTTCACTGTTTTCATTGCAATTAAAAGGCAATAATGCTAATTAGAGAGAGAGAAATACCTGCAGAGCTCGAGCAGCAAGATAAATGCAAGCACATGCTATGGTCTCTGGCTGGAAGCGGACAAACACGTTTGTTCTAAGGCTGTCATTCATGTAATTCCTGAAAAAAAAAGAGAGGAAAAAAAGAATTTATGAAAGGCTGGGCCTCAGGTTTGCACATTTAGACAACAAGAAGACTGGAGACTCAATTGACTTTATTATTTTTTCTGTTATTAAACACTTGGTTTCTGTTAAATAATTGTATTGGATGATTACATCTGTTACTTCTGTCACAAAGTTTGCACTGCTGCCCCTGCTTTGAGAGCCCCAAGGGCCACTGCTTTGAGAGGCCACTGCTTTGGGACCCCCAAGGGCCACTGCTTTAAGGGGCCACTGCTTTTGAGAGCCCCAGGGGCCACTGCTTTTAAGGGGCCACTGTTTTTGAGAGCCCCAGGGGCCACTGCTTAAAGGGGCCACTGCTTTGAGGGGCCACTGCTTTTGAGAGCCCCAGGGGCCACTACCTTAAGAACCCCAGGGGCCACTACTTTGAGAGCCCAAGGCCAGTAACAGCACCTAATGGCTACTCCTAGGTGTGTTACATTACACTGTGAAGTGTCCACTGAGTTAATCTCACAGGTAAAGTTCACCTGTCCAGCTCTTGGCTTTAAACACCAATGTTTTTGTATTTAAAATATCAAGAAGCTTTTAACACTCAGATGCAAGCATGAAAACATGGCATAGCTTTAACCTACCATTTTCCAGAGGCTAGATGGAACCTATAAAGTTCACAAAACATGGCATTTAAATCCTACGTGCGCCTGGAGTCACATTCACTTCATCCAGAGGCATCTGGATGAAGCATCCAGATGAGAAGCATCCAGAGAGAAGCATCCCACTTGCTCACTGAGCGTTGGAAAAAGACCTGCACGTTAATCATGGGTCTCCCACTTTACTAAGCTACTGCTCTCCCACCTCGGGTGGCACTGCCAAGCAACACATGCCCAGAGATACAGTTAAACCAGCAGAGACCTCCATGGATTTCTACTGAGCTACAGGAAAGAAAGGAACAGCAGTCAGGAAGTATTGACTACAGACAACCCGACGTGGCTTCCAAGTGAACATGCTGCATGCACTGCAATTGGCTTTTTCTTTTTTTTTTTAACTCAAATTTAGCCAAATCCACTCAAAACAACGTTGGCAGGAAGCCTACCCCACGTGTCCTTTAAACACACTATACAGTAGCTAGGCAACAAATACATTTAGAAACATTTTTTAACAGTGACTTCTAAAAACAAATATACAAATCCTTTCGCCACCCCGACAGAGAACTAGGAGATGCTGCCCGATGGATATGGAGCACTTCAGTGAATCTCAGGTGAGAGCTTGCACTGGGTTGGCTGGAGAGAAGGGCAGCCAAACAGGCCATCCCCCAGGTCATGGGCTGAGGTGCAGAGGGCAGAGCTCTATGACTTACCATCATGGACTACCCTTTAATTAAAGAGTAGAAAAAAGAACAAAGTTAAATTGAGTTCTCCGGTACTGCGTTGGAATCAAGCCATGAAAATAGTAAGCAGAAACAAGCACTAAAAAATAAATATTTTAAGGTATGGATTTGTGTAGTAACTCACAGCTTATTGTTTTGCCTATGGATGGTCAGGCTTGTTATTTCTGCTACTATTTTCCTGGCTAGGAAAAGAATGGAAAATAACAACTTACCAGGCTGTCTGTACCAGGGTTTGATTACGTTCACATTCTAAGACTTGTAAATACATAACAATAATCTGAGGAATAAAGGGGAAAAAAAAATCATTTAAACATCAAAAGCAACAGCAAGCAGCAGCCCTGCAAAGCCAAACACTATTCCAAAGTAATGGTTTCTCCTTCATTTTACTAATTTTGATTATTTTTTTCCAAGACCAGTCCCCTTTAACACTTCCCAAGGGAGGAATTTTGGCCAGGCCAACACTGCTGTTTGCCTGAGCATTCAGCCCAACTAGTAAGGAATAAAGAGGAGAAATCAGGTCATTTTTACACCTGTGCTTCTGGCTCCACAGCTCACCAGGATCCCAACCAAAGCAGGGTAATTTTTACAAGCATTATTTTGGACAACTCACCTTGTGCGGATGCTTGACATGAACACAAAATCCCAACTCCTTCAGTACCCTCCTTTCTGCTTTGATTACTTGATTTTTGGTGTTTATGTAGTTCTGATCAAGTATCAGGGGGCTTGGAGTCCTATAGTTTGCAAGAAATAAAATCAAAACTGTTTTGCATATCCAAAAAGAGCAGCATCTCTTTTTTCCCTTCCAACCAACTAATGGCAACAGAAAACGTTTTTCAACTCCTGCAAGCAAGTTTAAGCATTAATCTTGTGCTGTCCAAGTTTAGATAAACTAGTTTAGCTTCTGCTTCTGCCTAGCTACAGATTAGATGGCTGAGACAAAAAGAAAATAATAAAAAAAATAAATCAAAGTCATCTATGCAAACTACTCTGGTCCAGCTGCTGGAAGTTTAGAGTGAGGATCTCAAAGCACCTTTACATTTATGAGTGTGAGCCAGCTGCCTCCCCCAGGCAGGGCTTGGAAGCAGAATAAAGTGTTTTTTTTTACCAATAGTGAATTAGCAAGTGTGTGCTTTACAAAGTGCAGTTTCCTATGAGCTGGAGAATGAGATTATCCACATGTCCAGACAGCAAGAACAGCCCTGCTGCTGTGAAATACAACATGCCTGGGAAAGCAAGGAGCTGAGCCTCTGGAATGGGGGCAGACCCACCTGGGATCTNAACATCAAAAGCAACAGCAAGCAGCAGCCCTGCAAAGCCAAACACTATTCCAAAGTAATGGTTTCTCCTTCATTTTACTAATTTTGATTATTTTTTTCCAAGACCAGTCCCCTTTAACACTTCCCAAGGGAGGAATTTTGGCCAGGCCAACACTGCTGTTTGCCTGAGCATTCAGCCCAACTAGTAAGGAATAAAGAGGAGAAATCAGGTCATTTTTACACCTGTGCTTCTGGCTCCACAGCTCACCAGGATCCCAACCAAAGCAGGGTAATTTTTACAAGCATTATTTTGGACAACTCACCTTGTGCGGATGCTTGACATGAACACAAAATCCCAACTCCTTCAGTACCCTCCTTTCTGCTTTGATTACTTGATTTTTGGTGTTTATGTAGTTCTGATCAAGTATCAGGGGGCTTGGAGTCCTATAGTTTGCAAGAAATAAAATCAAAACTGTTTTGCATATCCAAAAAGAGCAGCATCTCTTTTTTCCCTTCCAACCAACTAATGGCAACAGAAAACGTTTTTCAACTCCTGCAAGCAAGTTTAAGCATTAATCTTGTGCTGTCCAAGTTTAGATAAACTAGTTTAGCTTCTGCTTCTGCCTAGCTACAGATTAGATGGCTGAGACAAAAAGAAAATAATAAAAAAAATAAATCAAAGTCATCTATGCAAACTACTCTGGTCCAGCTGCTGGAAGTTTAGAGTGAGGATCTCAAAGCACCTTTACATTTATGAGTGTGAGCCAGCTGCCTCCCCCAGGCAGGGCTTGGAAGCAGAATAAAGTGTTTTTTTTTACCAATAGTGAATTAGCAAGTGTGTGCTTTACAAAGTGCAGTTTCCTATGAGCTGGAGAATGAGATTATCCACATGTCCAGACAGCAAGAACAGCCCTGCTGCTGTGAAATACAACATGCCTGGGAAAGCAAGGAGCTGAGCCTCTGGAATGGGGGCAGACCCACCTGGGATCTGCACCCCCTGAGCAGCAGCTACCTCAGCACTTGGCAAACCCAGAGCCCATTTCAGACTCCTTCCTAAACCCAACACCTCCAAAGTGTTCAGCTGCAAGTCACTTCTGCCTCTGCATTCCTTTTGCCTGTGCTTGGACTTGACCTCTCAGCATTCCACAGGGTGCATTTTTATCCCCTTCCAAGACAGATGAGCTTTGTCCCAGTTTGCAGTGTGCCTCACACATTCCACGTGCTTCCCAAAGCAGAAGAGTGGCTCTGTCACTAGGTACACTCACAAAGCACACTCTGTTTGTGATACATCTCTACACCCCAAGCACCCGTGACACGTTTATTCTACTGTTGACAGATTGATTCTACATTTACCTTCAAAAAAAGCAATGCAAAGGGGTTTTCAAATACTGCTGCCACTAAAAATATTTCACTACTTCTTTTTGATTCCATGCCAAGTTCCACAGTGGATCACACTTCACTGACAGAGCACAAAAATCACTCCAACCTCCCCTGTGCCCTCTGAATTACAAGGCCAGCTGAAGGGCTTTCCAACTCCAACATCCCACAAGTGACACCAAGGCTCCTGCAGGCACCTGGAAGGATGCTCACTGGCATTGGCTCCAACACATGAAGTGTGGGCTCCTCCCCAGGGAAGTTCAGCAGCAACCCCTGCAGCCAGGAAGGACCCCCAAGCCAAGTACAAGCCCCACTCCTGGTGCCTCCTCCAAAAATTCCATGTTTTCTGTGCTACAGGAAAGCAGCTGCTCTGGGAATGAAAAGCTGCTGCTTCTGCTACTCATCAGCACAAGTTTACAAAGTTGGTGATTGCAGCTACTCCAAATATAGCCCAGGCACAACAGGATCTTGGTTTGGTGGGATTTTCCTCCATAATTTAACTGGAAAAGCTTTTAAAGCTTCTTGAAAACCACCTCTTTGAAAACTAGTGGCTACAGTTTTATCTGAACACTCTGGCACTCAAAGGCCTTCTGAACACAGGGCTCTGGAGTAGGAGACTGGAAGAACCAAGCTGAAGTTCTTCAGATCAGCAAAATGGATTCACTTCCAATTGATTTCAACCAATTCTGGGTTTTATGACATTTCCTCCAATGCTGCTTTGTACAATTTTATCTAGAGACCACTGGCATGAAGTCATCCTTTGCATCCTGAGCATCACTCAGAGAGAGTTTAGGTGTCCAGGCTCAGCTTATCTTGGCAGCAGAGGGATCAAATCTTGGCTCAAACAGGTAGGGCAGCCAGGAGTTCCAGTCAAACAAATAAAATCTCAAGAGCAGGACAACGTGAGCTCACCCAACAACCTGCTGGAGGATTCATTACCATCTTCCACAGCTCCCTGCATCCTCTGAAAACATCATTAAAAAGGGTTATGAAAACATAAGAGGCAGCTCAAAGTGCAACAGGGAAGACCAGGAGCCTTCCTGCAGGTGAAGTGCTCACTGTCCTTCTACAGGATCAGCACAAACAGGTCAGACTTTGGCTGGAAAGTGAGAGGAACCTCAAAATTAACTCCTCAGAAGTGGGAGTTACTCTGTTGTCCCACATTACTCATGGCACACAGATCTAAGCAAGCCATGGAGAGCAGCAGGTTATGCAGAGAGCATTTCCAGAGATGGACAAATGCAGCCTTTTCACCACCCAACAAGCTCCAGAAGACTTTGCTACACCCTATTACTGGCAAAATTCAGGGTTTACTGTCTTCACACTGTAGAAGATTTATCCACAGTGTGTTTGCCATGCTTTCTCAGGTGTTGGTAAGCATCATAACTTAGAAGTTTGGCAGCTTCAGAGATCTCCCTTTGAAAAACTTTAGTAATGAAGGGAAAAAAAAAAATATAAAAAAAGATAAATTCTGCTACTGCATTCACTGCACTTAACCCAAGGAATCACTGTAGGCCCAAGTAACAAAAAGAGTTAAGATAATTTGTAAGCTTATATATTAAATATAAGCTTTGAGTCCTGTATAGTCAAATAATTAAAAATTCTTACTTTGGTTGTTCTTAAAGATGAACTCTGAGCACTATTAAGGACACAGGGAAGTCCAACCAATACTTAGTGACAAAACTTCATTGGGATTTAGATTGTGTAACACCCCAGAAGATCAACCCAGGCTGTAGTGTGTTTATAACAAGAAATACATCACAAATACCCTTTTTTTTTTTCTCCTTAAATCCTTCTGACAAAGGATAGCCAAGTTCTTGCCACAGCTACAGCTCCATGTGATGCAGTATTAATACCTGATGTCCTTACAGCATCTAATACTTGGGAGGAAAGTGCCCTGCAAGTTGTTTTGGTTCACAGAGCAAAAAGCAGTGGTGTGGAACAGCATGGAACACCAGCCCCTGGTTTGAAAGAGCAGATCTCTCTTAAGCCAGAAGAGAGAAGGAAGCCAAGTGCTCTTATTTGTCTCCAATGTTGCAAACACAAGCACAGCAGATTTACAACAGCACAGTCTGAAGAACTCTAAGCAGTGTGTGATACCAATACAGGCCCCTTCCAACACAACCTGTTTCCTGCAACAGAAGTGGGGGGAAACAAAAACCAACCAACCCCAGCTGACTGAGACCAACATTGGTGAGATTACATCATGACAGGAGTCACATTTGGTTCCAGTCTCATCAGGACTTTCAGGCACATTGCAGAGAAATCAAATTCAAACTACATTCTACAGGTTAAACAGCAGTTGCACTTTGCTCAGAACACATGTTTTGGCACACAATGGTTTTTTTTTTTGTTTAAAAAGGCAGTACTTTCATAAGATGACCTTTTCTCCATGCACACAAACATTTTTACATGCACTACTACATCACATTATCTTTGGAAAGATCCAAAAAGAAAATATACTTGTCCAAAAAAACCCACTTTTTAAAAGCTTTTTCTGAAGAAATACCACCTGGGAGGAACTCAGCAGTCTACAGGTCTTACAAAAAGAAACTTGCATTGCAATTCCCAGTTCTGCAAACAGGTACATAGGAGGGGCTCTTACAGAGTGAGTTGGGATATAAATTGCTTTACAAGTTCAAAGATCCCGTGCCCTTGTGAAGGCAGGTTTTACTGTGAATGCAAACTGCAATTATACAGAGCCAGAAAGGGGAAACTAAGAACCCAAAACTGTTGGAAGAAGGGAAGCAAGCCTAATCCAACTACTCCACGTTGCAGGTTAAGAGCTTCAGTTAACAGAAATACTAAGCCAGAGAGGAAAAAAAAGAGAGAGGAGAGCAGCCTAACTGCTCATTTCAGTTGTGGGTTGTGTGTGAGAAAACTAACTACAGCCTAAGTGTTAGCTTCAGATCAACAACAAAAAAAAATAAATCAAAGGTTAAGCTAGTATTCTAAAATCCTGGACAGCAAAGAAAAAAGCTTATAACAAGATACAGGAGTTCTTCCAAATGGTTCACCAGCGGCCAACCTGTTTGTCCCCCGGTTCCAGTGACCTATTCTCAGAGCACTGGCTTCTCCTTGGGGATTTTCCATACTTCACTCACTGTTGCCATGACGACAGCTTCATCTTTATGTACCACTCCACATCACCCAGGCTTTGGTAAATGTAGCTGGTCGCTGTATAGTCGGTTGCAAGGGAAAAAAGAGTTGAAGTTAATAACGTGTACAGGTTATTTAATGGTAAACTTGTAAAAAAGCACAGAAAAAAAAAATCTTTACATCCTGCTTGTTACAAAAAAAAAGTTAAAAAAAAAAAGGTGAGTCTGAATGTCAGACTTCAGCATTTTAAAGATTAATTTCATGCAGATTCACTCAGAGCAACAAGACCCATTTCTCCAGGGAATAATGGGTGGCAGTGCAAGGTTTCTCTCAGGACATGATGCATTTTAGTCACCATGTAACATGCACAAGTGACACTCTGATTTGGCACAGGCTAGCTGCAAAAAGTCCACGGGTTAAGTTCTGTCTCTCTTGTCCTTTGCACAGCATCAACAAACAGCTAATCTGCATTCTTGTTGCAAAGAAAAACATTGCACACGATTAATTAACCTTCTCTGCCTGGATCAAGACCAAAACATGACAAAACACTGAACCAGCTGCAGTACCTCCAATAACCAGATTCCCTGATCCTAACTGTGGCAAGAAACACCACCACACGTTCCACGTTCAGCATAACTGCACAAAATCAGGGCCCACCAGAGATAGGGACTAAAGGAAAAAAACAAAGCTAAGTTCCAAAGTGTAACACTGAATCATTCTGCTTTTACCTAAAACTAGCAACACAGAAGAAAAGCAGAAGTTTTAGAGTCAAGAGGAATGAAGCCACCAAGAAATAGGTGGATTCTCTTAAGGGATTCCTACTCTACTGCAGCTCAGGGAAGTTCCACACCACTGCTGTAACCTGTTAACTGATACAGAGCACAGAAATCAAAGTGCACATTTAAAAGCCTGGCTGAACACAAAAAAAGCCTTTTGTAACTATAGATCACTTTACACTGGAGGAAACTGGCCTCTGAAAGGAAAGCTGCTCCAGCCTCAGCACTACCACATGCAACAGCTACTTCCCAACTCCTTCCCCTCACCAGCTCCTCGTTCCTCACAGCACTTCCAAGTTAACTTCACACACCAAAGGGTCTCTCACCACCCACCCAGCCAGCACAGGGCACTGCCAGCTGACAGCAGCTCTGGCCTGGGCACCCAGCCATCAGGGTGCCACCCCACAGCCCAGCCTTGGTGGCACCCAAGGCTTACTTGCTGCAACTAAAGGTGCCTTCAACTTCCAAGAAGCCCAAACTAGGTTTTTTTCCTCCCCCTCTCAGGTACTTGCTAAAATGGCTGTTTTCTATAAGGGCAAGTAGAGCTTTCCACCTGTTAACTGCTTATTTGCACCATAACCACACCTGGACAGCTAATGAGGATTAAAGCCCACTGAGAACACAGCAACCCCCTAACTAGCTACTCCTACCTCTTGACAACTATAAGACACAAAAAACCCAATTAACAAAAAGACCTAAAACTACAACCACAGGCCTAAAACTACAACAGATACTCAGGACTCATAGCTAAAAAGCAGTAAAAACGGGTCTACCAAGTGAGCAAAAGAGCAGAAGTCAGCACTGAGCTGCACTGCCTACACAGCAGCCAACGAGCACTCAACCTTCTTAACTTTTAGGTCGTTGAACTTAAGCCTGGAAAAATACTGTGAATTGAGAACTGCAGTGCACATTAGTGACAAGAGGTGTTTACACTCGTAACGAAGGTAATCTTACCTTTTTGCTCTCAACTGCCTTAAGTGGTGGAACACGTTGATCACGTCCCTTATCCGACGAGGAGCCTCTTCAATTTTGGATGCGAGATTGATGCAGGCCATGGCAACAATCTGAAAAGAAGCCCCGTTATGGTGAGAAAATTCGTTTTAAACAAACAAAGCGAGTTAAAATAATAATAACCCGCGGGCTAAAGGCTCGAAAAGAGCGTCCAGTTCCTTCCCCCCACCCCGCCCCCGCCAGACCGCGCTGCGCTCACCTCGAAGCTGTGCTTGACGAACGACTTGGAATAGAAGAAGCGATGAAACAGCACCTGCCCCGTCGCCATCGCCACCTAGGAAGGCAAAACGAGGAGGAGGAGGATGAAGGAGGCGAGTCAGTCACCGGGCCCGAGCGCCACCGCCGCCGCCATTTTGTGTCAGGCACCAGCTGGCGCTTCCCCCCCCCCCCTCAGCGCCTCGCCCGCCCTGCCCGCGTCACAATGGCGGCACCCCCCCGCCCTCCTCCCTTCCTTCCTCCCTCCCTTCCCTCCCTTCCCTCCCCCTGCCCCGGCCCGCCGGGGGCTCCGGGCCTCGCACCCACCTGCGGCAGACGCAGAAGGATCCCGGCCGCCTGGATGAGCTCGCAACCCAGGATGCGCAAGTCGGTCTCGCACTGCAGGTCCAGGCCGTCCTGCATGGAGGGAGTCGGCGAGAGGCGCTCCTCGGGGATAAGCGACTGATCGATGGTCAGCGACACCTCCGAGTAAAGCCGGTCTCCGATCAGGATCCCCGGAGGGGCGGCGGGCGGAGGAGCGGCGGCGGCGGCGGGAGCGGCCAAGGGAACGGCGGAGGCGGAGAGGGCCGGGTGAGCGGGAGCGGCAGAGGCCATGATGGCGACTCCCGCCCGTACCCGCAGCCGGCCACGCACAGACTGGCGCGGCCCGGTCCGGTGACGCAGCACTCAGCGCAGTGCGCCTGCGCGGGCACGACGGGAAAAAAAGAGTCCGCCCCGGCAGCCCACGGTGCCCCGGGATCCCGCACCCCAAACGGGGATTTTTTTCCCCTTAAAACGCTGCTAGAAGCCGACCCCTGAGACAGAGAGACCGGTGGGGTGTCCTCGGCACCCCGGGAAGGGAATAGAGACCCTCGAGGGGGTCTCCCGTGGGGAGAAGCGGCTCCCTGGGTGTAGGGGCGATTGGAGTTAATTTTTTTTTTCTTTTAAGACACTTTTTCTCTGCAAAATGTAAAATAACCAACCGTGTAGCAACAGCAGAGGTTGCGCTGGTTACCACAGGGTGACTGGGCCGTGCTCCACAGCAGCTTTAGGAGGCTTTGGGTGCTGTCACATGAGGGGGGAAAAGAAACCCAAAACGCGTCAAATTGAGCAAAATAAATATAGTTTCTGTGGCACAGAGGTGGGAAAATGTGATTTCCAGGCGGGAATGTGCTCCAGCTCTCCCAGTGCGCTGATCTGCGGTGCCTTTTACCTCCCGAGCTGCAGCCCCCCCCTCAGCCACGGGGGATTTTCCCGCTTCTCGGCGCAGGGCTGTGGGGAGGCCCCGGTGGTCCCTGGGCACAGGCGACGATTCCTAGTGGCTGGGGTGTTTCAGCGCTGGAAACTCTCCTCTGGACAGCGGTACTTCGGTAGCTCTCCCTTGCCGACTATCGCGATTGTTAGCCCCGCGATCCGCGTCAAGGCGGGTCGGTGGGGAAGGGTAGGCCCAGCCGCGCTCCCCCTCAAGCTCCGCCTGTTCTGCCGTGAGGGAGCGGCTGGGAACGGACTCGGGACACGCTAGAGGATGCCCTGTCTCCCAGCCGAGGAGGCCGCAGGGATGTCGCGACACTCGCGACGAGCGGGAAATTCCTGCCGCTTGCATCACTTCTCGGAACAGCCGCCTCACTCCCCGCCCTCCGCCTGTATCCATCCGCGCGGCGCGGCCGGCACTAAAAGGCGCTCTGAACGGCAAACCCCGCCCCGGCGGGCGATGCGGGGATCTGATTGGCTGGCTCGGGGTGAGTGACAGGCCCGCGCTCGTCCCCACCCCGTCCGCCATGTTGTGTGCGGGATGGGCGGGAGGGCGCTCACCCGCCCCGCCCTCGGCTGCTCCCTCAGCCCCGCGTTGAGCTGCCTCTGCGGGCATTCTCTCTATGGGATTATCCCGAAAGTGAAATTCCTAGGTCTCTGGGTATCTGCAGAAAACAGATGGCTCTTGGTGACTCTGCTTTTATGCCCTCCCAAGTCTTGGTTGGAAAAGACGGTTTAAAGAAGACAAATATTCCCCTTCAGTGGTGTGTTTTTACATTCCTTGAGGAAAACAATAAATATTTTCACATAATAATGTTTTAATCTTTGCTTGATAACAACGTTTAAACCAATCGCCAGCAGTAGCTTCACTGGAGTAAGCAAGAAATGAGTAATGCCAGGAGGAATGTCACTGAAACCCAGAGAGGGAGAGCTCTAGGGAGTGGAAGGTTAATTTGAGGCAGAGGAACACTTATATAAAAGGCTGTGTTCATAATTACACTGCCAGTCACACCAAGTTATTCAGGATGTAACTTCCACTACTGAATTCCTCTTTTTCAAAACCTCTGAGTTTAAAGAAATCACCCTCTGGGAACCATCTCAAATAATCTCATTCCTCTGAGCTGCTAATTTAGAGTCCAAAACTGGAGTCACTCTAAGAAATACTTCACTCATTCCTCCTCAAGTCACTGACAAAGTAAAACACCAGTTCACCAGCCAGTCTTTTGGTGCCAACCTCTTTTCTATCAAAACAAAACCAATATTTCCACTCAGACTGGAAAGGTTCTTGCAAGCAGAAGTCTAAGAGGGCTGATAACACGCTTTGATCACAGCAGATAATTCTAGATTCCTGGTTATTTTAGCAGGCTCAGCACAAAGAATTGAACTCAATCTCCTAAGTGATTTAAGAAAGTGACTTCCCAAAATCTCCCAAGTAAAACAAAAATAGAGCTGTTGGTGATATGTCATCATGCTACAGCAAAGCCAAGGGTTGGGACCTGCCCTT
>VYZU01077508.1:0-49833 GCA_013401355.1 Ceyx cyanopectus
GTAGCCATTTTAGCATCCACAATCCCTCACCCATTACTTTGGTGGGATTTTACTACCCTGTCATTATTTTATCACCAGCAATCTGCTGCATCTTTTGGCTGGAAAGTGAAGCAGCAAAACTTGCTGCATGGCTGTGTCCTGGGACACTAAATACAGAAACACTGAGCTAGTCCCAACCAACACACTGCCATTTCTTCCCACAGCACACTGCCTCCACTCACCCTTACATCCGGAAAACACTTGGGAAGATCACTGGCAGAGAATCCAAAAGCTGAATTTCCAGCCACACAGACTGAGAAACGCCATTTTAAGTTGTGTTATGCTGAGTAACACTTGCCAAGGGCATTGAAGAGCATTTCAACTTAATTATGGATGACAGGTCATTGATAGGACTGGTAACAAATAAATGACTGCAGCAAGTACACCATTCACAGCAGCAGGATTTATCACAGCACAAAAATATACCATTATTTAGTATGATGACAACATGCCTTCCTGGTGTTTACATCACTCACTTGCTAAGTTGTTCCCTCCCCTCTCTTCTACAAGGGTACCCATTCCTGCACCAGATCACCTCTTCAACACCAGCATCCACGAAGTAGTAAGACAAGAAGACATGAAGTAGTAAGTCTCCTAGAAATATGTTAAATATTGGTATAGTCTGCCTCAGGGAATGAAGAAATGAAAACAGTGGAAGTTACCTGTTTTCTTGTCATCAGTGAACTCCACTCTAACTGCTTAGCTCCTGTAGAGAGAAATGAGCTGTTTCATTCAGCTTTGAGAGAAGCACCTTGCCCTGTCCACAAACAAATTGCTGCTTCTGTTTTTTCCAGCATGTTTCCAGTGCAAACACTTCAGTCAACTGAGGAAGTCCCTTCAAGTTTATAAACAAAAGAGCAGTTTCCCTGTTCAAGAGAGGAAACTAGACTAGAACAGATTATTCTTCTCCCATGTAGAGGAAAGGGACAGAAGAAGAAGCCCAGTTGACTCTCAAGAAGCCAAGTCCCTGATTGTTGGGCTGTCCTTCATGTATTAAACACAGCATCTGTTCCCATGTTCTGTCCATATGGAGCCAGGCTGCAATAGGTGCAGCTCCATCCACTATAAAGCTTAAAGACATGTTGATTAGAACAACTGCCAAGCAATGAGAGAGGGCAGGGAGGAGAAAGAACCACTGTCATCTCTTCAGCTAAACAAGGATGAAGCAGCAGAAGCTTTTAAAGAAAGCCCCAACTAACTGAGTAAAATTACCATTTTTTTTTCCTTAGCATATCTTCTACCTGTCAATTCCTTTAAATCCCTTAACATTTGTCAATCAAATCAGTTATAGATCTGTTATAGTTGTAAAACTAATCAAGGTTTAGACTAATTTCGGAATATATAAACATGAAAAGAATTACCAATCAGTCTAAATGCCACGTCCAGTTGATTTACACCCACTGGTTCTGGGCCTCCTTCTGCCTGCCTGCCCTCTTGGCAGCACTTTCAGGTTTTCCATCCTGCTGCCTGGGATTTCCTACTACAATTCTTCAAGGGTCTCTTTGCTGCCCTAGCCCTGGGAATGAGCTAGACAAGAGATTTTGTGCCTTGATCCCTGCCTGGGATGGCAGACTCCAGAGAAAGTTGTGTGTGTGCTTCTGCTGGGATGTGCTTAAAGCACAGACCAAGAGCTTCTCACACTGCTCATCCTTCTGGTTTTATTTTGCCTCTCCCTCCAGCTTCTCTTTAATAGGAACTTAATGATCCTTATCTCCTTCCAGCCTTACTTGCCTTTATTTTTTCCTCCAAGCTTTTTTTCCAAGATAGTTTTCAAAGCCATTCAGAGAGTCCCTACACTAGCCCAGTGTGGGCAAGGTACAGCAGGCAGGGGTGTAAAATCATCATGCACCATTTGCTACAGCCTGGATGCCTGGCCAGGCTTTCTAATGAATAAAACCAAAATTAAAATATAGCAAGCTTTCATTAGGATAATTACAACAGAAGTACAGCACACATGAAAAAGCAAATCTGCTCAAGATACTAAACTCTGTATTGCTCTGCAAAAAACTGGAAGAATTTTATGAAGTTTAAGGATTTTCCTGGCATTTTTTCCTGCTTCTGCAAAAATGCACTGTTCAGTTATGAAACACTTGGCATACACTGAATCTGCCCAAATTTAAAAGCAATTCACCCTAAAGGACATAGCTTGTGCTTTTCAAGCCACCTGCTCTTTTTGGTGTATCCCTGAGATGCAGGTGAACAGAAGCTGGGTGAGAAGAGGAACACACTGCCTAGCAGACTCCTACCAGTACAGCAATTCCTGTGCTCAGTCCCTCAGAAGGTGGCTGGGAGAATTAATAGTGGAGAACAAGGAGAAAACAAATCACTTTTTGCCTACACTTCAGGTAGGACACATGAAAACTGCATCCTAACAACATGGCATTTACTCTGCCTCCTTTTACACGGGTGACACTGGAATTTCTCAAATGAAGCTGCTGCTGCTTCTGAATCAGAGAGGAAACCAACCTCTTCAACAAAGCTTTTGTTACTGATTTCTGCATTAAGGCAAGGAAATCCTTTCTATAGTATTTGAGATACTACTGAAGTTTCTCAGATAAACTTCAATTACTCAGATAAGCCTGTCCTAGCTTGGGCAGGGAAAATTGAAGAAGCCAGTTCTGCAGAAAGCTATGGGGTTACTGCAAAGTTATGGTTGTCCTGCAGTCACTAAGGCACTGATGAAAAGCACAGATCTGCAGCCTCCTCAGAGAGAACTGTGCTTTTGTGAAAGAGTTTAAAATTGAAATAAATAATTACATGCTTATTTGAAATCAAATTACTGAAGGCTCGACCCCCTTTTGAAGGGTGGAGGCTTCCCATTGAAAGAGATAACCATGTGTTTTCCTAGGCTTTTGATCTTCAAAACCATTCCAGAAAAATTCCAGGCAAAAGTGAAATTGCAGCAGTGTGAAATTGTGCTCAAAGAAGCATTTCTACAGTTGCATATTTATTCTGACCATTTTGCTCCCTGAAATTCACACTTGTTCCATCCCAGGAGGTTTTCAGAACACTCACTGCTGATTTCTCCTGTCTAGGAATCTCACTTGCCTGCTGGTGGTTTAGATCAAGAGGCAGCACTGGCTGATTTCCCACAGTGGTGTCTTGCTTAATTGAATTCTGCAGTTGGCCTGAAATGAAATAAAGCAAGGAAGAAAAAGCAGATGTGAACAAAGAGGTCTACAAGATCTGCAGGATCTGTACAACTCCTTTGGAAGTTAAGTTGTTCAATTAAGTGCCAAATTGGAGCCACAGCTCTTTGAATCTTTGTGTCACTTAGCAAATGGGCTTCAAAACATGTTCAAGTTTTGTATGAGACCCAGCACCAGTGAAAAAAACAGATTTTTTTGGATTGCTCAGCACTACCAAGAGCTCAATCCAGTCCTGAGAGTCCCCTTAAACTTGCCACAGCTAACAACATTTCCTACAGAACTCAATAATGCTGAAGGACTCAGACCCCTGATCAAGAGCCCAGCATCTCAAGTCTTACCCAAAGAAGAAGTGTAGCACTTAGACAAAGTCAAAACCTCCAACACAGGAATATTTAATAACCACATTCCCAAAAGCTTCAATGTCTCACTTGAAAGATGTCTCTTCTCCATAGGCTAGCTGAATGCCTGATCCCACAGCCCAGCCATGCTTTCTGTGCTTCCATCCTGCTGCCTCTGGGGATGTTCCCCTACAGAGGCAGACACGCCAAGCTCAAGCCTTGTTCATTTCACTGCTAACTGACAGCTAAGATTATTATTTAAAATAACATAATAATATTATGAACTTGAGGACACCTTAAAAATAATTAAAAAAAAAACCAACAATGGTAAGAATTGAAAAGATATTGCAAAGAACCATTTTCTTTGCTAGGTTGTTTTTTTTTTCCCCTTATCTGCAATGATTCTATATATGCAAACCCAATCTTCAGCATGTGGATCCATCACCCTGGCTCAGGCCCTGCATGCAAACAGTGTAATATGCATGAATGCTTTTTAAAGCCACGCACCACAAAAATAAATTCTCTGTGCTTGTCTCCTTCCCTTTGTTCCCTCTATAGGTTGATAGCTCTTATGGAGTGTTAACATCCATAATACTGATAATGAGCTTGTCTAAATATATGATAATAGCTTTAGAACTACTAGCACTGCCATCAGTGGCAATTCATTGTTTGCAAGAGAATTTAAGGCAACTGTGGCATATCCCTGCTTGGAACAATATGACAATCAGCAGTTTTCATGTATATCATTGCAGAAAATAGATGGAGAAATATGGTGTCGTGTTGCTTTTCTTTACTAGTTCAAACAAAACTGTATTTCATTTATGTCAAATTTCAGCTGTGGAAGGAATATAAATTCTTTCCAAATGTAGAATTCTTGCTTTGCTTTCTTATGTACGGATTTTAATTCATTTCCACCTTGGCAACAACGAATCTTGAATGTAATTTCTCTACTGGCACAAGCCCCAGTGAAAAACAAGACTTTTGTGCTCCATGAGAATAGAAAGGACTGTCCCAGTCTCACTGGGAACAAGTTCACATGAAATTCAATCTCCAACCCTGGAGCTGAGGCTGGCATCTTGCTACTGATCCACACCTTGGCAGGGTTAATACCTGGCTTTCCAGCTTGGAAGTCCTTTCGTGTAAAGGCTAATGAGCAGAGATGATGAAAAATACAGTTTATGTCCTGCAGGAAATTAAGATTATGAAAGTTTGCTTTGTCTTGGAATGGATTTTCATTAAAAGAAATAGTAAAGTAATTTGAAGGTAGTGCTTTTGACAATAATCCCAGTTGAAGCAGAAGGCTAAGTTAATTCTTTCAGTCTCAAAACCCCATGATAAAAGGCCATGGAAAACATTTGTGTGAAAAGTGCTTCTGTGCAACATTTCCTTTCAACTGAACTGCTATTTCAGATAGAAGGCAGATTTTGGATCAACTTATTTCTCACATCACAAAAGTCTGCAACTACAGTTGCATCAAATGCTGATGTGCAAAATGCTGGAGCTTTTGTCAATTGTTGGAGCAATTGTCAAATTGCTGGTTTCTCAAAAGATGGTTACAAGGTACAGCTCGGTGCAAAGACTTCAAAGGAAATTACCAGGTGTGGAGTAATTATTGGAGATGATTTAAAATTAGAATCCTATTAAAGGCACTGTGTTGTTCACACACTAAGGAAAGGTATAATATCAAAGCAGCTCAGGGTGGAGTGCAATTGGTACACAACCCACCTGCCCCCTGCCCCTCTGATACCTGAGGACAAGCTGGAACACAAGAGAGTTTATTTTCTGGCACATTATTTGACTCTTGAACATGACACCAAGCTTGACAACCTGCCTTGTTTGGAGAAACAGAGATGTTTCTGTAAAGCACACAGGGGTAGTACTGCAGTCAGTTTGGTGACAGCTCTGTATGGCCAAACAACAGCTTGGAACTTTACTGCAGGGGAAAGTAAAATAAAATTCTAATTAAAATAAAATCTGATTAAAATGGTGACATCAGCTTTGTAGAGACACACAGATGATGTTTTATATACACATCCACCTGCCTAGGCACATGTCTCTCTCTTTGTGTGTGCACATACACTGCAAACACGCTTCACTCCACTGCAGTGCCTGTCTTTTTGGATTGAATTTGCTTGCTTTTCCTCCAGCTTAGATCATCTCTTGTTTTCTGTCCCTGACAGACAGCTAGACACAATGCTGTGCCATGAGTCTGTTACCCAGTTGCAGCAGCAGTGCCATGAAATATCACACTTCCAACACTGAAACCTTGCTTTTTTTCAAGATCCTAACTTCCACACCAGAGTTTGTAACCAACAAAACCATGGACACATCCAACTGCTGGGGCAACCCCAACACAAGGGACAGCAAATGGTTCCACACAGCTTTGTGCTTTCCCAAACAACCTTTTAAGATCAGCTTTTCCCCTCCTTCATTGGTATTTTTTTCCAGCTGCTGGCCTGCCAGTTCCTGCAGCTTTCCCATGCACTACAGCTCCCTTCTGGAGTCCCATGATTGCTAATTATTCTCCATTAACTCTGCCCAGTTCCCCCTGGGAACTGAACATCATCTAGGCAGTTATGACTGAATCCTGTTTTCACTTACACTTCTGAACATTTCAGAAGTCACACAGGTTCAGCACAAAGCCTACCACTGTTTGCCGAGATACTGGCTTGGTAGATTTTGACAGCATTGCTAAATCCCAACCCTGCTTGGGAGCCTCACAAACAGAAAGCTCTTCCCAGTCATCTCATAGCAAAAGACAGAGCTTGTGAATCACAGGAGCATCGTGGGACAGAGGCAGAGAGCCCCTCCTTGGCCTTCCCAGAGCAGCTGCCAGCAGGGATCAACAGCAAAGACACAAACCCCTGTCCCAGCCCTAGGAAACTCCTCAGGCACAAGTGTCCACACTGTTCTAAACCAGTTGTCCCAGCTGCAGAACCACCTTGCACCCTGGTTCTCTTCCAGAGGCTCCTGGGCGTGCCTGGCTCAGGTGGACGGCCACAAAAAGTTTTAAATTTGGTAGATTTTTCATTTAGCCTTTCTCCAAGATGAAAGTTTTGAGGAGCTTCCTATCCACTCCAGTGCTGCTGAAGAACACTGGTGGGTTTGAAGGCTGGTGGGTGGCTTTGTACAGAATGAGCAGAGCTTTCTGGGAGGGAAAACACAACTGAAGACCACTGACATAAACAGGGATTCCTCTGGGATCACACTCCCTGTGCTACGAGACTTATAAATGACTCCAATTAGCAACATGAACATGTCCTGCCTTCTCAAAAACAGAAACCAGTCACAATATTTGATTTACTAATTCCAGCATTTCTACTCTCAGTCACTTCTACTGCACCATGGCTAACGCCACAGAATTGCAATAAATTAGTTTAAGAACAATAATACACTAATAGTCCATAAAATAAACAGATTTCACTGTGTCAAAATCAAACAATCAACTTTATAAACTATTTTCTTTCTGATTAATAGAGGTCTTCTCTAATGTGACATGCTTTGATCAAGCATTAACCCTCTCCCTGGGGATTACCCAACAGCAGTTTTCAGGCAGCTGTATTTTTAATAATACATCAGATTGTCTATGCAGCAATACTGATTAGATGTCAAGGATTTAATTCATTTCACATTCACTTTGCAAGTGCTGGAATGAATGACAACTAATTAATATAATAATAGCTGGATGTTTCTGCTAGTATTTGGACTTTCTCAGTGTGCTGCTGATATCCAGACTCTCCTTTTCCAGTTTCCTGTGATGTGCAATAAATGAAAAGGTAAAGCCTTTTCCTCATTTTTGAGAGTTCCCTAAAAGTTTGAGTAACCCTAAAAGTGATTGCTCACATCAATATCCCAAAACTTACAGAACTGAACTGTTTTTACCAGGTGTTGTGCAACTGCTGTTCATGCAGCAAGTAAAAAGAGGATCTTGGCACTTGAAAAAACTTTAGTGGCTATGTGTGAAACTCAGTACCTACACTACAAGCTGTTATGCAGTCCAGGAGTGCACAGGGTGCTGCAGGGCTGTGCTAATCCCCATGGCAGCAGTACAGCAGGACCACCACAGTGCTGTGCCTGCAATGTTAAGCCCTCCCTGAGCACCTCCAGGCTGCAGGGCAATGTGTTCCAGACCAACTGGTGCCAGCTGGTGCCCTCAGTGGGTTCTCCAGCCATTGCAACTGATAGAGGGGGATGAGAGGGGATCACCTGGCACTCCATGGTTGAGTCAAATCACTGACAAGTCCTTCGTGGAGTAGTGATCTGCTGGCTGCTGGGTGTAATGCTGCCTGCAGACAGGATTGACCCATCTCAGAAGTCACAGAGATGTAATGACAGGTCCACAGCATGGCTATTGGCCATAAACTGGTAGTTCTGCTTACCTGTCTGAGGTAAGAAAATATTTGTTGCAGAGGTATTCAATACCCTCTCTCCTCCCAGTAAAACCAAGAGATGAAATGGAGATCAGGTAAGAATACTCATAACAAGGCCTAGGTGAAAGGAGACGGTGTCAAATGGAAAGACACAGATGCTGTCCTGTGCCAATCCTTCTGGTGGTCAGTCACAGTAAGAAAACAGGGACAGATCTCTGCAGAGAAAGCAGGTCCCAGGTGGGCTTCAGCTCACCAGATCCTAGCTGGCCAAGTGGAATGACTCAGGCTGATCAGCAAACACCACATCAGAGAGAGTGGTGGCAGCTGTGATCCGTGTAACAGTGTCATGCAGTTCAGAGACATGAGCTATAGTCATTCCCAAACTAGACACTGGGTCAGGATGGAGGCAATCCCACCCTAAATCTTTAACTGTATTAGTTCAGCCTCCAGAAATGCAGGATGAAGCTCCATAAACCCCTCAGGAAATGTCATGTGTGTCTTGAGGAGGAAGAGGCTGCAGAGCTGCACTGAGAAAGAAGTTCAGAGTAGTTAGCTGTTAATGCTAAAGAAAGGGATTTTACTTCCTGGCAGCTTGGAAATACAAAAGGCTCACATGAGCACTGTTTCTGTCTGGATTATTTGTAGCCCCAAGTAGAGACTTGGCTGGCCTCCATCTAATACAAAGTTTCTGAATAATTTGTCATAAAACAAAGTAATTTCACAGCCTGCAGCGCTGCGTTAAAGACTTAGCAAACTTGAATCAGCATTTGAGGAAAACCTGTTATCAGAAGAGTGGCAGTACATACCTACTTATCAGCAAATGGTAATAGAAGAATATTTTCTCCTACATGACAGATTTCAAAATAGAAGTGCCTCTTTTTTTTTTTTTAACATTTATATGAGCAGCAGTTAATATTTTTCATTACCTATACAATTTTCAATGCTAATAAATTCAGATTAATTCAAAGGTAGTTTCATTAATAATCACCATCAGTAGTTAGAATAATTTCACTGAATAAAAACCTCATTCTTCATAAATTTCTAGCATTTAATTACGATGCAACCAGTGGCAAAAGCCTAATGTCCACTGGAAGTGGTAAGCAATGTAGCTGAATGACTGCACATCTGAAGGAAAAATTAAGACAGGAATATTTTGCAAAACCACACAAAAAAATCCTGGGCTAGGAGAGCAGACATTTAAGGAATGAGACCTGTGCAGAATGTTTTAATGCTTCTGGAGCAGAGCAACCCATGGCCCAGCCAGAGCTGTAATTATGTAAAAATACATAATTTCTACCTTGTAGAGTGTACTTCCAGCGTCCAATTTAAGATAAAGGAATTTGGTTGCAAGCAAATAGTAAACTGGAAGGAAAAGAAGAGCAGTTTTCTCAGTCAGTTTGCTGATGTATGTTTTTGCTGAGTAAATTAAAATAAAGGATTTCTCCTGGAGAGAAAATTCATCACCTTTAACGTGTCACTTGTGGTAATCCAAGAAATAAAGGAGACCAAATTTTCATACACAGGATAATTAAAAGAAAGAGCAGCAAAAGCAAAAGCAAGAGGCCATTTATTAATGTAATTGTCTAAATGTGGCAGGATCCTGGATTTCCAGGTATAAAATAGAAAACTGCACATTTTTAAATGTTCTCTTTCTGAAGTAATTTTCATTCTTAAGGTAACCTAGTAATATAAGAAAAAGCCAGGAATATATATATATTGATCAATTTTCTGGGGACTTTTAATCATAAATCTCCCAGGAAAGGGATGCTGTTCATTTCTGCTACAGAACACCATCACTGAACTTTGATATAAGCACAGACTGTGCAATGGTCATTAAAAAGTAACTCGAGAATGCCTTTGCAAACAGAAGAAACCAAATTGCTGTGATTTGACTTCACCTCCATTTCTTCATGGGATAAGCAGGATGTATCTGCCTATAAACAATGAGAGATAAGAACAGCCTAAAGGCTACCTGTGAATAAATTCACACAGGGAGCACTGAAAACCCCTTTAAATATTTGCAGAAAAATGGAAAGAAAATGTGAAGCTATCAGTAAGCCTCAGTTCTGCACATGCTCACAACAGCTTTTCCTTTGTCACTAGTTAGCATCTAAAACAACTGAAGAAAATACATTAACTAAGATCAGCAAATATGGCATTTTACCCTCTGTGCCTACCAACAACTGAAAACTGCCTGAGAAAATACAATATAAATACAAACATACTCATCCTCCGAGCTCTTTGGGCATCAGGCCACATAAAGAAATGCAAGTAAGGTGGGGTTTTTTTTAGTTAAATGCCTGGCAAGCTCCTTGCAGTGACTTTCTGTCACTGATGGTTAGCTGCTGCCTCCTGATAGCCCACTAAGTTCCTTCCAATGCACTACCAAGGAATTAACACCGTGGCACAGAACAGTACTTGAGAGACTATTTCAGTGCACAAGTGTGCATCAGAAATACATTTAAAATCAGGGGGAGATTGTCTGTATCACAGGTAATGAAGGCCTATAATCTTTGCATGCTTATAGAGACAATAAATTATCATGTCTTATTAAATAGAAAGGATATTCTGAATGTAGATGGTAAGTTTATAATTCATGGGGGTCCAGTACATTTAAAAGCCTTTCACACATGTGAGTTAATCTAGTTAGTAACCTCAGTGACATAAGTCGTGCTAATAGTAAACAGCATTTCTTAAAAGCCAAGAAGATGAAAAATGGCAGAAGTTAAAGGCTTTCCCTTGCTATGGCTGACTCCAATTAGCAGCACTACAGGATGGCATCTATAAATTAAGGCAACTTTACCTTAGTAAAGGATCTGATGAACAGTGATCCACCTGTGCAGAACTCTCAGTCATGCTTAAATCCCTGTCTGCAGACACAGAGACATTCTGGGGGCAGGGAAGGTCAAGCACAGACAAATGCTGTCCAGGACAGAGGTCAGGTATTATTGATTTTAGGGAACAGAGACAGCCCTCCTAAAGATTTCCTCTTCTTCTCATTAGTATTTCCAACCATTGGAATCATAAGCAGGGTTTGGGTCAGCAGTGTGCCTTCCTTATTCCTGACTTAGGGCAAGGCAGCTTATTTACCTGCTGTAAAGATATTACCTTATTTACCTGCTGGAAAGATCAGGGTCAGCTCTGTCAGGGACAGATCCCACAGGATCCCACTGTGGGAACAGCTGGATGAGAACTGCCAGTGGGATGGAGCCTCCTCCTCCTCTTCTTTGGCCCAGGAGCTGCATTTATTTATACCAAATAAATGTACTGGATTGCCTCATTTTGGGTACCAGCAGGACCACCAGCAGGTTGAGGTTTCTGCATCATTTGCACCTGTGATATTTAAAGCTGAGCTAATTTAATTTGAAAAGGCACATTTCCCTGAAATGGAAACTCACACTTGGTATGTCAAACAGAATCTTTTAGTTGTCTGTACCCTCATGTTGCTACATTTCTTAGTTTAACACATCCATTCTATTCTTCTGATAAATGGGCCCCATTTGAAGGCAGAACAGGCCTTGCTCACAAGGCTGAGCAGCCAGAGGGTAGCTGGATGTTCTGGAAATGTGAGGAGAAGCCTGGTGAAAAAGGGATGTGTTATCAGACAGTGCCCATCTCATTCATGGGCAGAGATCAATATCAAGCTCCTGTCTCCTCATCCATCTTCTGACTGAGCTGTCCTACCACCATGCTCCTCCCTTCTCTCCTCTAAGCCTTACACAACAACATGTATGCTTTGCAATTAAAAAAGGATATTTCATCATTCTTTAATAATGAGATAACTGCTTTTTCAAACTTTTGAGTTTAGTGATTACAGTGTATGAAGACAAAACACCATTCCCTGGCTGGTGGTCCTGGCAGCAAAATGGCTCTGACCCTTCCAAGGGGAAAGGGGCACTTTCTGCTGAAGGGTCCTGAGTGAGGTGCCTGCAGCAGAACAGCTGTGCTGTGCTCTAACAACCAGACATTCCAAGGCAGTGACTCCAGGCAGGCAACTCCAGGCAATCTCACTCTGCAGCTGCATTCCCAACCTGGCACTCACCAAGCCCCAAACTGGGAAAGGACTTCCACAGGCTGCAGAGGAAAAATGCTGTTTCCACCTCATCCTAGGCTCACCTCTGCATTCTGTGCTACTGCAGACAGGCTTTTGTTCTTTCCTTCTCAACAACTGCAATTCCCTAGACACTGCCACAGCAATACACAGTAAAAATGACTGTATCAATACCACATCAGTGATTAAAAAGCCCTCAGAAGTAAATGCTTGATTCTTCATCATGATACATATTCCCTGTGTCTTTCCATCTGGCTCCTTTAGATCGCTTCTATGGCTTCTCATAAATGGTATTTCTTCTGGCCTGCTTCCTAGAGCCACATTCTCCTTGCTTCTACTATTTTGCTGTATTTTTCTCCATCTGAGGAATGGAAAACATAAGCTTCCAATCTTTATGGTGAAGCTATTGTTTTAGGCTGTATTATACATAGCTTGTACAGATACAAGCATATCCTACTTAATCATTAGATTAATTTTGTCTTAGTTGATTACACCTTAATTAAGCTCAGTCTGTTGCATTACAGAATTTCAAGGTATTTGGCTATTTTATTATAAGCAGAAAATGTTTAATGCAAAAAAACCTGGGCATCCATGCAGTAGCCATCATCATGGCTCATTCAACCACACAATCCAGCTTTCAGATAATTTATGCTCCATTTATTGGCAATGCCTTCCAAGACTCTTCCTTTCCATCTGAATACAAAGTGGGCATCACCTCTTCCTTCTCTCAAGGTTTTGGGAAACCTCCTTTCCCCAGCACTTTCTCAGTCTTCACACAAGTTGTAAGGAACAGGGAAGAGTCTGTGTCAAGAATATGCTTCCCTAAATCCCTCACCCTGTGAAATCATCACACAGGGGACAGTCAGAAGAGGAAAGCCTTGGCTCAGCCCTCCCACTCCCAACAAAACTGCATCTGTAAGCTGAAATGATCTTGAATACAGAGTTTAAAACTCTTCAAAAGTACCACAAATCTTGTAAAAGTTGCTACCTGTGCTATTAATGCTAATTCCATCTATGGTTTGCACCATTACACTTCCAACCACTTTCTCATCACTATTTCTTCTTGAGAAAGGCAGGTGAGTTGTTATATTAACTGAACACTCTATATCACGCTCAGCCTGGAAGTCAAAGTTATTTATTGGACATTTAGCTCAAGTAATTGAGTGCAAGAATTGCTTTAGAGAACCTTAATGCCACATGTGAAAGATAATAGTGAAACTCCCATTGCTTTCAAGTAGGATTAACTACTGTTCAAATAATTTACCTCAAAAGATACCACTTGTAAAAGACTGTAATCCATAATTTAATATATACCCAAAGTTCATCAGCAGACTGCAGATCACAAAGGCTAAACAATGCTGCTAACTGAAATCCAGTCACTGCAGAAACAGAAAAGACATGGCACAAAAATCACAGAATCATGGAATGGTTTGGTTGGGACCCCAAAGATCACCCTTTGAGTCTTAGGGATCTGAAGGTTCAAAGCTCTTCTCATTCTTTTCACTGTTTTTTGTAATCTAGTGATGGAGAGCACATGATCTGGGGCATCTGATTCATACATGTATTTTCCCTTCCTGATGAAAATGTTGAGATTTTTACTCCTTACCCCATAGGATAGAAATCTAGGATAGACAACACATCGTGATTAGAGCATCTGACATTTTATCCAGTGGTCTGACCATTCTAATAGGGTCCAATTCTGATGTTCCAGTCATTTCCAGACATTTTTTCCCTATTAGTCTCTCCATGGTCTGATTTTCCCAGTGCAACTCCTTATTCTCAATGTGTCTTCTTCATAGAGAAGCTAGATGGTACTAATGATAAAGTGTGTCTAATTCCCTTTTCATCTTGTTGGGAAAATGGCATTTTCTTTCCTTGAGACTTGCACTTTCCTTTTCTCACACCCACACAGACAGATTTATTGGTCCATGATAAAAAAGTCCAGTCTCTGTTCTGCAAACGAAGGATAAATCCCCAGCTCAAACAAAGAGCAACCTGCTAAATCCCTCTGTTCCTAACTGGACCCCACTCAAAGCCAACAGGAATCTTCCCAAATGAAGTCAGATCTTTGCCCAAGTACTGTTAATTGAGGAAAGCTCCCATCTTCCTGAAAGGCACTGTGCTCTGCTGGGAGGTGGAAGCCATGGGGCAGGTGCTGAGGGCTCCAGGACCTGGCTTGCCCAGGTCAATCAACACTATCAGCTGCTCCCTGGAATCATCTGCAGACACCAGGTGGCAATGGCAGTTTTACATGTAGCCATAAGAAACAAATGCATCTGGACACCAGATTTCTTACAGCTTTCTCTGGCATCCATCACTACATTACATTGGGGAAAAAAAAAATATCTATCCAAATAGCCTCTTGCTATGCAAAAGTTCATTCTAACATTTTGTCTTGCAGGAATTTCTGTCTTCCACTGCTTCTCCATTTCTTTTATGTAATCAGGGAGATTCTCTGCACTTATAACCCCATTTACCAGTATTTCACCTTAGGCTGACAGTTTGCAAATAACATTCTCAAGGCAAAGACTGACAGCAGAACCAAACAGCACAGTTCCCACAGTGCTGTTCAGAGCTTTCTGAAACAAGCAGTTACCTTGGCTGTGGAACAACCCATAGAGGTTTATTCTGATGTTCAGTACAGCCAGGAAACAACTGCTCAGGAGCCACTGATGTTTGTGGGGCTGCACCAGCTCAACCATCTGGATGGAGTTTCCCAGGCCTTGTACAACTGCCTAGCCCTTTGTTCCACAGGCAACTGGACTGTTTTCAAGGGTTAAACCTTGAAAAGTAGGACTGGGGAAATTTTAGTCAGGTGTTAGGAAAATGAAACAAATTCACTTACAATATGGAGAGTGAAGAACTAGGAAAAAAAATAAAATTAGAGAGGCTGCAGCATTTCCAAGAACAGTCAGGATAAGCAGCAGCTGTGGATGAGCTGTGATGCTGCCTGCCCAGCTTCCTCTCCCTCCCAGCTGAGCTCTTCTGACATCCCCAGCTCTGATATGGAAGAACAGGCAGATGAGAGAAGGCAAATAAAAGGGTCATTAGAGAAACATACAATGCAATCTGCCACCAAAACTATGGGGGTTTCAATGCAGAGATGCAAACATGCTGCAGAACAGTTGTGATACTGTTCATTTTGTGTTAGAGTTTGACTGGAAATGAGAGTTTGGCATTATATGCATGAGTACAGTTCCTCTACTCCTCCTTGGGGAACATGCTAGCAGTTGTATCACTGGCTTTGCATTCTGGTTAAGCTGTGTAGTGAGTTCATGTTGGTAACCCCAAAATTAAACTACCAGTAAAAGTTAAATCCAAACACAAACATGATTTTAGTGTCTAATCCACTCTTTTCATCAATCTCATCACTCAGCCTTCTTGCCAGTTAGTACTCTGTCCCTTAGACAGTCAAGCATATGCTTTGCTCTGGGCTTGTTGTTCACTGGTCAACTAATAAGGTGGTCTCACTATAAAGACAAAACCAGGTGAAAAAGAAGAATGCACACAAGCTCAAGTACAAGACATTTTCCAATGTCTACAAATGCAAACAGCTTCTGTTGTCCAGTAGGGACCTGAGCAGACTATCTATCCAAGTCACATCCTTCTCTGTATCTTTGGAGCTTAAATACCTTGGTGAAATGTTATCCTGCATGTTCAATTTTATTCCTATCCCTATCCAAATATATCTATTTAAACATATGTTATGATTTAATTCCATTGACTTGGGTTCCCCTGACCTCTGCAGTGGTGATTTAATTAATCTTGGGGCTCTGCTATTCTAGTGGTCATTCAAGGTTACCATCTTGGAAGACATTCACCCTCAGACCACAAGTGTGGCAGTGATGTATCCCACCACTGTGTGCCAGTTTCACTCCAGTGGCTTTCACAAATGCAAAATGGATTATTCCCTGTGCTTGCCCTGATCACTAATTAAGAGAAAACACATTGAATTTTATATACACAGCATATTTTCCCCATCCCTATTTTTAGCTTCCAGTCACACTAATGTTTATGATTTCCTCCCAAGGCAAGAATAAAAACACTGATCACTACTGCTCAGTTGCACACCAGGAAGATGGGTACAGAAACATCCCACATTTGTGGGCTTGGAGCCAATGGTTTGGTGATTGAGTTGGTTGCTCCAAAGCCTAAGTTTCCAATGTGTCCTTAGCAGAAAAACAGAGATTCAACCAAGTACTAGAGGAAAAATCTTGGGGAGGGGGGAGAGAACCCCTCATTTCTTGTCAGCTACCAGGCAGTCAGCCCAGATGATCTCTGTAGATCCCCTCCCACTGACATAGTCTAGTCCAGTCTATTCCAGCACTGGCACTAAAATGACAGTGAGTGATTCAGACAAACACTTCTGTGGAAAGCTGACATTTTCCTGCAAGCTTTCTGAAAGGCCAAATGCCCTCACCACTTCTGATAAATACAATCCAGAAAGAACTTTAAGCCTTGGCAGAGCCTGAACTTGAGGCAAAGAAATCCAGATATCTTCCTGGTTTTTAATGGAAAATACATTCCTTGTGCATTCCCTGAAGCAGTTTTGTCCCTTTGTTAAAACCAGAGGGGTCCTGAAAGATTCTGAATTCTTACCAATGCACAATTCTGGGTTAATGAAGTACAAGGCCCTCTGTAAATAAGTAGCCTATATCAGAATGATGTCTCCCTCCTACAGAACTGCAACATAGGAAGTTTTCCTATTATCTTAGGGTTAATTTCAGACATTTATGGCAAGAGTCCAGAAAGGAAAGAGAAGAGCAAGCACTTCTAGTTAAAGAAAAAGAAGGGAGAGAAAAGACAGGGGGCTCAAGATTGGACTGTGAAGAAAACCAACAGGGAAAAGTGACAGCCCTCCAACTCTGCTGGGTGTTGGCAGTGCCTAAGGAACCTCTCAGTCCTGTCTCTCCACTGAAATTTGGTCCTTTTTGTTGACCTTAGAAATGACCTGAATGAAATAGGAGCCATGCTATTCCAAAAGGACTAGTTAAAGGCATCAAAGCAGGTTTAGGTTTGGCTTTATGAAGATTTAAAGGACTTGGATAAAAGATTAAAAATAAAATAAGATTGATTTTACACTATACCTAGTCTTGTGAAAGAGCTTTGGTACCTCAATGATCTTTTACTGCCTTCTATCAGAGAACACACATGGGGCATTTTCAATTACTTTAATTACGTGTCAGGGTTATTGATGCACTGAACCCTGCCAGACATCCCACAACATTATCTTTAATCGCCTGCATTTTCTTATCTGTGTTCCAAGTAAAACTATGTTCAGTTATTTTGTTGGATAAAAAGAGAATGAAATAATGCTTTTAGATTGAATTTTAAAAGATAAAAAGCTCAATTTTCTCACTCATCATAATAAAATAATTTTCATGCTGGCATTACTTACCGTTGTAAAACTTGAAAAAAATCTTTTTGGCATATAGCACTGTGACTAAAATTCCTGCAGTTTCTTTAATACCTTACAAGAGACCTTGAATCCCAGAAATACAAGCTCCAAAGTCCATGCAGCCCATGTCCATGAACTCCACCTCACCAAAGCACTTGGCAATATTTATGTTATAATGGCAACAAAACGTTTTGTGCCAAAATAGGTTTTATTTTCTGTCATGCTTAATACTACCATTGGAGCCTCTCCAGTTTACAAGAGACAAATAAACAAAATGTCTGTGTGTTGCTGCATGGATCTGATGAACTACAGGTCCCTTGTTCTCATCAGCAACCCACAGTCCACCAGGAAATTCCTGCAGCTGCCCTGCTGCTAGTTGCCAGGTATGAGCACTTCTGGCCAGCAGTATGCTGCATTCCCAGGCATACAGGGCTGGCTTTTTCCCCCTGCCCAGGTTGTCTGCCTTGTTCCCTGCTCAGGGAATACCCCAGCTACAGAGGAGATGCTGGGAAAGCATCATGGTCCATAGCTATCCTATGCCCAGAGAGAGATGCTAGGGAAGGGAAAACAAGACTGAAGTACCAAGGGTAATGAGTGCTACAGACTGTAACAGTTGGAATTCTCTCATCAGCACTTCTCTTTTATTAACAAATTAGCTTTTCTTCTTTCTAACGACTTTTAAAGCACAATCAGTGAGGACATTACCACCAACTCGAAGTCATTCTAGTTACCCAACTTGCTGGTGATTTTACAGGATTTCATGGGTAGTTCACATATCCTTAAAAGCAGAATAAATTTTTGAACTAAATCTTGGCTGAAGCTCTACTTTCTGCTGGCAATATTCACTTGCACACCTTTGAGTAACAGCAGGAATGCAGGCATTTGACTCACACAATTAAAGGAAAATGCTCTTACAGCACTGTTGGGTCGTCAGCTGCACACAGATATGCCAGTGTGCAAGGTGGCCAGCAGAAGCTGAGGTGCCACTTCCAAGCTCAAGGGATCAGCAAGCAGGCTTCTTCCTCCCTCCTCCACTTCAACTCCTGGGAAAGCCGTGGCCTGAGCTCTCCCAGATGGACCTCTCCTGTCTGCAAACAGAAGAATAAGAGGATATTTCTATACAAGAAAGGAACAGAGTTCAGAAGCAAGCAGGGAGATTGAAATCTGCACAGGACTGGAATTCCAGCTTTTGAGGTGTTATTCCTGTAACAGCTGTGAAATCATCATTGTTCAAACCCCTTTAGACACCAGGGAAGTAGATGAGAGAAGAGGCATGAAGTACATGCAGAAAAGGCACCCTGGAGGGGAGGACATTTCAACCTGCAGCCAGCTCACTGCCACTCCCCAGGTGACTCCTTGCTCTCTCTGGAGCAGAGTGCAGCACAAGGGAAAGAGACCTCTGTATCTGTTACAGTCCTTATTGATGTTTTCCCCTCAACAGCAAATTATTATCATTTCCAGTTCTCCCCGCAGCAGCAGCAGCCTCATTTAATTTATAGAACAGTAATTCCCACCCACGCATAACAAAGTGCCAAAATATAAAAATGCTGTGTGATGCAGTGGAAACAAAGTGAAAGAGGAGCAGAAATAAGGAGCCAATGCCATGGCAGGAATGCAAGGCCAGAGGGATTTAGTGCATGGCCACAGGAAAAAGCCAATGCTAGACATATAGTTCACAGTCTGCAGACCACATTTTGATGCTGGGTGTCATACACAGACTGCATTTGCCACACATCTTGGAGATGAGTTCAATCCTGTCAATTAAAAAAAACAACAACTTTTTGAGTTTGCATTGCAGACTGTTGGAGCTGGCAAGGTAAGGTCCCCGATCACAACCATGGTCTCATTGACAACAAATTATAAGCATCAAACCAAAAAAACCCCTTGAACTGCATTCACTTAGTAGCTGAGGAACTTCATTAGGAAAGATTCCATCAACAAAAACCAGGTAATGGAGAATTAGCAAGGGAAATAATTATGTCAATAACTACATAGTGAATAGCTGACTGACATCACAGTAAAGATTCACCCTGAGACTGTGCAACATAAGAATCCTACCTCCAAAGCAAATAAACATCAGCCCTGTGTGATATACACTGTGTGTAAAATCATTCACAAGAGAGACTATTAATCATGGAAAAAAATGCAAGCTAGCTTGCAAAAGGAAGTTTTGCACATATTTAGCTTATTCCTAATCAAGTGCAATACTTAACTCCAGATTTCAGCATGGTAATACACTTCAGGCTGTCTATTCCACAGGGGCCAATAATTATTGAACAGAAATCTTCCTCCCTCTGTGTTTGTTGTTCCAAGATGCTCGAGCCTCACAGGAATAACACACTGAGTTACAGTCTTCAGGCTGCAGTGAGAAAGCAGTGGAAGACCAGGACTGGGCCAGGGCAAAGGCTGACCAGCCTCAGCCCCAAATCTCTTATTCTTATTAACTTAATAATTCTTAATTCTTATTAACTACACATATGTCAACAACATGTGACAGTTTGGTTGTGAATGAGTACCAAATGTCTATGTGACTGTGAAGCCTCAGGTTGTGTGGAGAATCTTGCCATGATGTAGAAGTTCAGAGCCCAGTTTGCCCCCTGTGCATTACACCTGATGGGATGGCACTGTCACTGCTGAGCTTTACAGTTTACATTCCAGGAATCTTCTAAGGAAAAAAAGAAAAGCCCAGAATTTACCTTCTGCAACCAGCAGCAGAAACATATCCAGATTAAGAACTCGTTTTAAACTATATTATTATTTTCTGATAAAGGATTAAAGGGATTTTTTTCCTCTTCTCACATCATCCTCAGACAATACTCTTTCTCTCACAATTTGTACAAACACTACTAGTAATTACAAGTGGCTCTGGAATTAGAGTCACTTCACAGACAGACATTTCACTGGATGGTGGGACAATATTTCTGGGTTACTTTTTCCTCTTCAAATATGTTATGATAGTTGCAAGCCACATTTTTAAACATCCACCTCCAGATATCAATATTTGATATGCCAACTACTGCTTACCTAATTTTAGGCACTTAAGTTAGAAAACTAAGTTTTTTAACCTACACAGTTTCTGGTTTAGTGGCAGGCAGAAGGCTCTTCTACCAGATACTGTCTGTAGATATCCAGCCTGCTTGGTTATTTCATTTTTCCTGGTCATCAGCTTCACTTCTACATCATTTGCTAACCCAGGTGCATTTGGTGCAGCTGCTCTGAAGTCCTTTATCATGTACTTCATGTTCTCCAGTGGTCTTATGTCCTTTTTATTTCCCCTGGTTTTATTAGGTGTCTATTGCAACTGAATATTTTACCCAGAGGAGTTTCAATTATTTATGAACATCGAGTATTTCTCAGGTTTCACAGTATATGGTTTCCATTACCATCTAAATGACTTTGTACATGAACTGAATAATCTGTGCTTAATTTTTCAACTTCTTTTGTAGATCTGTTTAGAGTTCCCAGTTCACCTAATTTCCTTCCTCAATCATCAACTTTAATTGAGTTTTATGTCTTCTATGAAAGAAACTGAACTAAGTAGGGTGGCCTGAGTTACAACCTCCTCTTAAGTCCCTGCTTTACTAAACAAGCTCTCATTAAAAATAAAAAGAAAAAAAGAAGAAAATCTTAGATTTAAAAAAAAAAGAGGGGGGCTACTCTCTAGGGACTTCCAACACATCCATATTCTCTCATCTGATAAACCAACACCTGGTAGGTTCCTCAGCTATATTATGGACATCAAAACCATGGAGCTATTTCAAAGCTGGATTTCAAACTACATACTGTGACATGCAGCTCCTCACATCAATACAGAAAATTATTTTAGCAGGACCACTCACAAGACTGGATGCTCATAAATTTAAGAAAAGAGTTCATAATAACTCGTGATCCACTGATCTTTCTCTTAATATGCTGCCAACACTTCACAAACATGAATGATGATATCCAATTTCAGCCTGCTTCAAAAGAGAAGAGTAAAATGGTTCCAAGAACCCATATCTATTTTAGACTATTTCACACTGGCTGAATGTATGAAAATAAGGAACACAACCTTTTCCTTTGCCTGAGCAACACACTTTGCATATGATTATGAAGCAGAAAATGAGGTGATATCACCAAAATTTTGAGTAGACAAATTGCATTTGTATGCACTTAGCATCACTGATGAGAGTACAAGGTAAATAGTTTCCAACCCTACCTTCCCCAGTGACACATAGCCCTTGATTTCCAGCCTCCTGGGCTGCACCCCAGCAAGTCTTTCTCCTGCTTGGTTTCAGTAATTCTAGAACAATTAACACTTATGTAAGGAAGGAGCAGAGAGTTTTTTAGTATTCAGACCAACATCCAAAGAAACATCTGTCAGTCCATTAGTTTAATGAATTTGTCTGAATCTCTCAACTCTTTGGCCAATTTCCACTGGTATTTTTTTGGATTGTATCATTGGGAGCATTTCTGGGATCCAACTACATAGCAGTTCTTTTAGACAGTTTGTTCTCCTTCAGTACATGACCTTAGTTTAAAGCAGAAGTGAGATCAAAAAGGCCTGGACGGGAATTTATGTCAATGTCTGCTGATCCCCTGTTTTCTTCTATTAATCACCACAGGCACCATAAACTGGATGGTTAGTCTCATATCCAAATCCTCTCTTGCTCTGCAGAAGCTTGCCATCTGATTTCATTTCCTGTGCTCTTCTGTAGGAAATAGGAAAAATAATTACAGGTATCACTGCTCTGCACATGAAGAGTCACAATCAGATAGCCTGCAATCTGTAAGCACATCCAAGTGTGTACCATCCAGGTAAGCACAGGGCCTCTCAGAGGCAGATGTAAATTAGAATGACAGAAATTAGAATGACAAACTCAACCTTGCTTTAGCTACTTAGAAAAATGTGCCATTTGTTGCAACTGAGGATGTTCTGTACTCAGCATTGGCAGAACTGACAGATGCCTTGTTTGCATCCATCACTGCACAGCTTCTGCTCTCCAGCTGGATGGCTGAAGTCACTAGGGTACCAATCTCAGAGCATAACTGTGTGCACAGTCTGCTCTCTTATGGATTAACTGAATCCCTGGAAGGCAAACTACTGCTGCTGAAAGAAGGAGCAGGAGGACACTTCAGGAGATGTTACTGAGTTGTCCACACTGGTTTATGGCCAGTCAGGAGCTCTTTGTCATGGTGCATGGCATGAGTGGACTGTATGTCACCAAAAAACACTCAAAGCAACAAACTAATCACTTATTCCTAGAATTAATCTTCACTAAAAATTCATTACACTAAGTAAGCTTGCCTTTATTCAAATAGCAGCATCCTTGACAAAGGAAATTTAATCAAATCTGCTGCTTTTTCTTTAATTTAGAAGGAAAAAAAGAAAAGAACTCATGAGAAGGTTGTGCTTTGGAAAGAAGTGAGGCATGAAACAATCCACTGTTACACATCCTGCTCAGTCTCCTGTTCTTTGCCCAGCTAGCTGGATACACAGAACAGTGCAGAAAGAGAGCTGGCAGCTAGTGCCTATAGTCAGTTCTGGGAGAGATGGGAGCAGCACTTGGACGAACACCAGCTCCCACTTCCCAGAACTCTGAAATAGTTTGGGGCCAGGGGTTTGTGGGAGAAGCTTAGTGAGAGCTATTAAATTATGGACAATATTCTGTTTTCTCTTAGCATTTGTCAAGTACAAATGACAGCACTCTACATTATCAACAGCCAATTAACCAGTTGTAGTGTACTTCAATATGTTGGGTTACCACACAATCAGACTGACATTGCAACAGGAATCATTTGCTCTGCACTGCTGAAAGGGATTAAAAAAAAATAAAAATAAAAAATCTTGGAACTTCTGTGGAAATTGTACTGACCTGGCCCTAAAAACACTTTTCTCCTGGCTACTTTTGTGAAGCAGGTGCACAAACAGCAATTGAGCACTGATAAATTGTGTCATTCTTTTTCATGTGTGTCCAGTTGAGAAAAGAAAAAACCATATAAAACATATGCTGAATGACTGTAACTGTGTCCAGGATATCTGACTTCCTTAGGTTTGTGTCAAGCCTGTCAGAAATACTGTATTAAATTAACTCCTCAGGCTGGAATAAAATTCCCATCTCATACATAGCATAGAGTTGTTTAACTGTCTGGGTTCTGTGACCAGAAAAGATGGAAAAAGAAAAAAAAAGACTTTGTGAAGCCAAAACATTTGAAGGTTACAGAAATGATGTTATTATGCATGAAAAATGTGCAGCACTTAAAGAAGAGCAGTAGGCTTTCCAGTGCTAAGACATCAGCAGTTCAATCAGCAGGAAGATCAAAAGCAGCTATTTGCTCCCAGTAATGGGCTGCTTCTATGAAATGTTCACACATCAGTGGTTTTGCCATTGCTACACCTCTGCTCCTGAAAACTCAGCATTTGACCTGATGATCCATCAGGACAGCTGAAGAATGGATTCTTGTTTGGATATCAAATGATTTTAGACTATTTTATTTGGTCAGCAGCAAACATAGGTCTGTAAGCTACTGCAACAGGCAAAACCAGCATGGGGAAAAGATGAACAATTAAAGAAGGTGAATTAATCTTTGACACAATGCCACTGACAGTGCACAAACTTTTAATATGATTCTCTTTTTGTGCCATTTAAGAGAGGAAAAGNTAAAGCAGAAGTGAGATCAAAAAGGCCTGGACGGGAATTTATGTCAATGTCTGCTGATCCCCTGTTTTCTTCTATTAATCACCACAGGCACCATAAACTGGATGGTTAGTCTCATATCCAAATCCTCTCTTGCTCTGCAGAAGCTTGCCATCTGATTTCATTTCCTGTGCTCTTCTGTAGGAAATAGGAAAAATAATTACAGGTATCACTGCTCTGCACATGAAGAGTCACAATCAGATAGCCTGCAATCTGTAAGCACATCCAAGTGTGTACCATCCAGGTAAGCACAGGGCCTCTCAGAGGCAGATGTAAATTAGAATGACAGAAATTAGAATGACAAACTCAACCTTGCTTTAGCTACTTAGAAAAATGTGCCATTTGTTGCAACTGAGGATGTTCTGTACTCAGCATTGGCAGAACTGACAGATGCCTTGTTTGCATCCATCACTGCACAGCTTCTGCTCTCCAGCTGGATGGCTGAAGTCACTAGGGTACCAATCTCAGAGCATAACTGTGTGCACAGTCTGCTCTCTTATGGATTAACTGAATCCCTGGAAGGCAAACTACTGCTGCTGAAAGAAGGAGCAGGAGGACACTTCAGGAGATGTTACTGAGTTGTCCACACTGGTTTATGGCCAGTCAGGAGCTCTTTGTCATGGTGCATGGCATGAGTGGACTGTATGTCACCAAAAAACACTCAAAGCAACAAACTAATCACTTATTCCTAGAATTAATCTTCACTAAAAATTCATTACACTAAGTAAGCTTGCCTTTATTCAAATAGCAGCATCCTTGACAAAGGAAATTTAATCAAATCTGCTGCTTTTTCTTTAATTTAGAAGGAAAAAAAGAAAAGAACTCATGAGAAGGTTGTGCTTTGGAAAGAAGTGAGGCATGAAACAATCCACTGTTACACATCCTGCTCAGTCTCCTGTTCTTTGCCCAGCTAGCTGGATACACAGAACAGTGCAGAAAGAGAGCTGGCAGCTAGTGCCTATAGTCAGTTCTGGGAGAGATGGGAGCAGCACTTGGACGAACACCAGCTCCCACTTCCCAGAACTCTGAAATAGTTTGGGGCCAGGGGTTTGTGGGAGAAGCTTAGTGAGAGCTATTAAATTATGGACAATATTCTGTTTTCTCTTAGCATTTGTCAAGTACAAATGACAGCACTCTACATTATCAACAGCCAATTAACCAGTTGTAGTGTACTTCAATATGTTGGGTTACCACACAATCAGACTGACATTGCAACAGGAATCATTTGCTCTGCACTGCTGAAAGGGATTAAAAAAAAATAAAAATAANATGGTTTCCATTACCATCTAAATGACTTTGTACATGAACTGAATAATCTGTGCTTAATTTTTCAACTTCTTTTGTAGATCTGTTTAGAGTTCCCAGTTCACCTAATTTCCTTCCTCAATCATCAACTTTAATTGAGTTTTATGTCTTCTATGAAAGAAACTGAACTAAGTAGGGTGGCCTGAGTTACAACCTCCTCTTAAGTCCCTGCTTTACTAAACAAGCTCTCATTAAAAATAAAAAGAAAAAAAGAANAAATTGTACTGACCTGGCCCTAAAAACACTTTTCTCCTGGCTACTTTTGTGAAGCAGGTGCACAAACAGCAATTGAGCACTGATAAATTGTGTCATTCTTTTTCATGTGTGTCCAGTTGAGAAAAGAAAAAACCATATAAAACATATGCTGAATGACTGTAACTGTGTCCAGGATATCTGACTTCCTTAGGTTTGTGTCAAGCCTGTCAGAAATACTGTATTAAATTAACTCCTCAGGCTGGAATAAAATTCCCATCTCATACATAGCATAGAGTTGTTTAACTGTCTGGGTTCTGTGACCAGAAAAGATGGAAAAAGAAAAAAAAAGACTTTGTGAAGCCAAAACATTTGAAGGTTACAGAAATGATGTTATTATGCATGAAAAATGTGCAGCACTTAAAGAAGAGCAGTAGGCTTTCCAGTGCTAAGACATCAGCAGTTCAATCAGCAGGAAGATCAAAAGCAGCTATTTGCTCCCAGTAATGGGCTGCTTCTATGAAATGTTCACACATCAGTGGTTTTGCCATTGCTACACCTCTGCTCCTGAAAACTCAGCATTTGACCTGATGATCCATCAGGACAGCTGAAGAATGGATTCTTGTTTGGATATCAAATGATTTTAGACTATTTTATTTGGTCAGCAGCAAACATAGGTCTGTAAGCTACTGCAACAGGCAAAACCAGCATGGGGAAAAGATGAACAATTAAAGAAGGTGAATTAATCTTTGACACAATGCCACTGACAGTGCACAAACTTTTAATATGATTCTCTTTTTGTGCCATTTAAGAGAGGAAAAGGGAAAAAAAATATATATAATGGGGAAAAGTCATGGGAAGTCTATTTGGAAAGGGAATGGATGTTATTATCCTGACAGCTGCCCAGTCCATACACCTACTGCAGCACTGCTGCCACACCTAGGGCATGAGACTTGCAGAACACTGCAGGTCATTATCCCAAAGGAAAACAGCTTTAATAATTTAAATATTCATTTCCCCACAATCTTTAAAAGGAAATCTCAAGCTGCAAGAGCCACTACTGAAAGCTGCCACTGCATCCTCAACAGAATTACTGAAGCAGTTTGCTTTAGTTGTTCCTAAAGACTCCAGTCTTCCTTACTGCATGGAATTAGTCATTGTGATATTGAATACCTTTCTTTTTGCCACACACTCTGCTTAATTAAGTCCATTAGGGTTTTGATTTATATAAATATAATTAAGAGTAGAAGTGGATGCTGAAAAAACCACTATACTCCATTTCAAGTGAAGGGGCAAGCAAACTCTGACATGGAAGTACTTTTCTGCCCAAGAAAATAAATTTTCATACATTTCTCTCTGATGCAGAGTATACCACTAAAGGCTAATTCCACAACAGTGCAAGTAGAGGGACAAGGTGGAAAAAAAATTTGCAGCAGCCCAATGGCTCAACATGGACTTGAAATATCTGGAAAGCTACCAGGAAGGTCATGTTAATATTCAGTAATCATGAAACATGCTCATAGCTACCATTTTTTTCCCCCTTCGATTTCTACTTTCAAACCTGCACATTTCTTCTTGTTGNCCCAGTAATGGGCTGCTTCTATGAAATGTTCACACATCAGTGGTTTTGCCATTGCTACACCTCTGCTCCTGAAAACTCAGCATTTGACCTGATGATCCATCAGGACAGCTGAAGAATGGATTCTTGTTTGGATATCAAATGATTTTAGACTATTTTATTTGGTCAGCAGCAAACATAGGTCTGTAAGCTACTGCAACAGGCAAAACCAGCATGGGGAAAAGATGAACAATTAAAGAAGGTGAATTAATCTTTGACACAATGCCACTGACAGTGCACAAACTTTTAATATGATTCTCTTTTTGTGCCATTTAAGAGAGGAAAAGGGAAAAAAAATATATATAATGGGGAAAAGTCATGGGAAGTCTATTTGGAAAGGGAATGGATGTTATTATCCTGACAGCTGCCCAGTCCATACACCTACTGCAGCACTGCTGCCACACCTAGGGCATGAGACTTGCAGAACACTGCAGGTCATTATCCCAAAGGAAAACAGCTTTAATAATTTAAATATTCATTTCCCCACAATCTTTAAAAGGAAATCTCAAGCTGCAAGAGCCACTACTGAAAGCTGCCACTGCATCCTCAACAGAATTACTGAAGCAGTTTGCTTTAGTTGTTCCTAAAGACTCCAGTCTTCCTTACTGCATGGAATTAGTCATTGTGATATTGAATACCTTTCTTTTTGCCACACACTCTGCTTAATTAAGTCCATTAGGGTTTTGATTTATATAAATATAATTAAGAGTAGAAGTGGATGCTGAAAAAACCACTATACTCCATTTCAAGTGAAGGGGCAAGCAAACTCTGACATGGAAGTACTTTTCTGCCCAAGAAAATAAATTTTCATACATTTCTCTCTGATGCAGAGTATACCACTAAAGGCTAATTCCACAACAGTGCAAGTAGAGGGACAAGGTGGAAAAAAAATTTGCAGCAGCCCAATGGCTCAACATGGACTTGAAATATCTGGAAAGCTACCAGGAAGGTCATGTTAATATTCAGTAATCATGAAACATGCTCATAGCTACCATTTTTTTCCCCCTTCGATTTCTACTTTCAAACCTGCACATTTCTTCTTGTTGGAAATTAAAGATACTTAAAAATATATTTTATGAGACCTAAACAATGTAGAAATGCATTTTGTAAGACACAGACAAAACTTTAATGTAGTGAATTGCTTGGGAAATGACAGTATGCCTAAAAAAAAATCCTCACTCCTCTTGAGATATCTTTATTAGAGTACAAATTACATCTTAGTCAACATCAGGGAGCACCTAACTCAGTTCTAACTGCAGTGGGTGAAAGCACATAAGACAAATTAGCTGCTCTCTTGAGATTTGTGACCTGCAGAAAATCTTGAGCATTATGCTCACTAGAAACCAAACATTTGGTGACAAAAGAATAAATAAAACACGTTTATTTAAGAGTTAAGAATCTGCACACCAAGGAAGATGAAAAAGTTGAGGTATGGCTGTGGCTTTATGTAGAAAACTTCCCTGAAAAGGAGTTTAAGCTGAGGAAATAGTTCATTTCTTGAATTGGGAAAATATAATGCCATGGCTGTTGGTTCACTTCTTCCAGAAATGAAAATTCTCTTAAAACCCTGGAAGCAGAGAGCAGCTGTGGGTGGGTTCCCACCTGTATCACCATCAAATGGGGCTTATGAGGGTGTGTGGCTTCCAGCAAAGGGCAGCTGCAAGATTTTCCATTTCTCTGCGGTCTGTAGGATACCTCTGCTTTTCCCTTTCACAACTGGGACTTGATCACAAGAAACTGTGCTGCAGGGAACCTAGGAGTTGCCAGAGCACATTTCAGGCAGGCATCCATTCTCATCACAAGGGGGTCAGCAGGGGCTGGCCCCCAGAACCTCAGCATCAATGCAAAAGGGCAATTAGATCGTAAGTTTAATTAACAAGCTCTGTGTGCTTACGTGTGCTATCTGATAGCACCTTACATGCTCCAAACACCCAAATGGGGTTGTTTGCCTCTGATAACAAGCAAAAGTCATCTGTGAGGGAACTAGTGAGTGTTTGGCACACAAAGATAATTTCTTCAGCTGCCTTCCTGCCAGGCTGCCCATTTCATTTTCTTTTCTGATAGGGAAGACACCTCAGTGGTCTATGAATTCAATACATGAATGAAATACACAGTATAACAAACATATTTGCTGTAAAAATCTCGTGATGAAGGGCTATTTACCTGCATGAACTGTGGTGGCATTACAAGCACATACCAGTGCAGCAGGGGAAGTTTCCATAAGCAAATGAATGGTAAGAGCCACTCCCAATGGGAACTGACCAACAGCCCCTGAACAAAGCAGGTACTACCACAACTGAAGAGAAAGGGAGATTCAGAATAGCAATTTTCTCCATTTCTATATTGCACTTCAGAGAAAGTTGCACAATAAAGACAGACAATTTTTTTCCCCCCCACACTATTGGCAAAGAAAAATGAATCACTTTATTTCTAGGAAATACTGAGTTGCTATGGTCTAAAAATTTATTTCAGTATCAAGAAATGGTAATTCAAGAAAAATTCACTAATTATGATACTGATGCCAAGTACATAAGACCCAAATGTGGGCACAAGGTCCTAGAGCATTTTACTTCAAAGAAACACAGCAATCCTGATGATGCAAAGCTAACCTCCTTTGTAGTTTTGCTATGGATATCTCTTCATTTACTCTTATTGTTTTATTTTAGGCTAGAAAATAAGGAAAAAAATCTCTAAAGCTTACTGTTATGGATGAGAGAAGAGATCTTACTGATATGCCAAGTAGTAAACTGAAGGCAAAGATATACCAATTAACAAGACTTGACTTTACTAAATAGCTTCCTCTGAGCACTGATTTCCCCTTGAAATCCCCCATAACACAAAGAAACAAGGTATTTTTGTTCTCAGTACAAAAATAACTCACCGAGAGACTCCTCAGTAGTTTATAATTCCATCTTTCACACAAAACTCTGCATATTTGTTCTCAGTGAGAAGTAAATCTCTTCATGCTTTAGCTGAAAAATCGTGGAGCTTTGCCAAGAGCAAGAAGAGATGGGACAGTGAGGTTGCAGCTTCCCTTTGAACAGCTGTATCTTCCCATTAGCAGAAAGCTGACACATAATTAACACAGAAACAAACAGCAGCAGCACTATAGACCTGAGTGGCCTGGCTGTGATTAGCCACAAGGACATAAACACTTGAAAGTGGTTCTGAATGCCTGCTGGACTTAGGAGGAAAAGAGTGGCACCTCTCTGAGCTGCTCTGAATTTTGCACGTGTTAGCAACTTAAAGAGCATTTGTAAACAGTGCTGCATTTTGCTCTTTGATTAATGAATTGGGAATGAAATAGACCTCCAGAGGAAATCAATTTCCTTCAATATATAAGAAAAATTAATCCTGCAAATGTTTGGTCAAGAAGTTTCTTGAAAGCTGCTCAGTTTGCTTGTACAGCTTTTCCCCAGAGCCCTCCCTCCATCCCATGTGCTTCATCCTCATAAAGCTCAGCTGACTAAGAGCACAGTAGACCAAGTGCAACAGGCAATTTCAGACCTCTTGGGGTGATAGGAACCATACCTGCAATATGCCTCATTCTTATGGTGGAACATCTCTTAAGACTTGGACTAGGTGATCTTTCTAGGTCCCTTCCAACCCCTGACATTCTATGATTCTAAGTTGCCACCTTTTCAAAATTAAAATCACAGTGATTTCTTCACAAGGTTGGAAGGGCAGAAGTCAATAGTTTAACAGCACCCAAAATAAGAAATATCAAAAAAATATTTGTAATGCTTTGGAATTAGAATGAAGATGGAAGGCCAAGCTCCCTGTAGAGAGGGCAGCATCTCTGCATACAATCTGTTGCTTCTCAGCATCACTTAATCCCCAGAAATACACACTGTGTATGTGAGAAAAGGAAATAAACACACAATTCCTTTTCTCTCCTTGTCTTTCAGAACACCACTCCTTTTCCTTTGGTGTAAATTATACCCTTTCTACACAAAAAGGGAATAACACAAACTGTCTATTATTTCTTTTTGAGCTTGAGAATAGCATGCCATTAAAAATGCAGAAATTTTGTTTGATGATTTTCCTTGCAAAAGTGACAATAGATATTTTCTAAAAATAAAGTAAATTTATATCACACTTCCATGTGTTGCAAAAGGAATATTTTTCAGAAATTAAAAATTTAGCACTTTGTTCTGCAATGGCATCAAATTTTCACAGGCCATTAAATGTCAAAATTAACACTGTACAAAACCAGAAGCAGAGTCCTTTCTTCCACAAGTGTGAGAGAGGCTAGATCTAGATCTGGATCTAGAAAGGTGTTCTGAATAAATATATAGAAAGCCTTAAGTACTGTCCTGCTGTTGGAGGGGGGCTGGGTGTCTCTGTGTTCCTTGCCACAGCCTGGAGATATTAAGTGCAGCTTAGGCTGTGTTAATACTCATGTTATCCAAAGATCTTGGCAAGGTCTTCAGTAAAGCAAAAAATGTCAATGTTATTGAAAAAGCATTAAAAACCTTTAAAGTAAAGCATTTCAATGTCATTAAGAAAATCAGAGTACATAAAACAATTTCAATGTGTTTTAATACATCATATCAAGCTGCAAAATGACATGAACCTCTTTATACTTCATCCTTAAATCATCTCATTTAAAGCCCGTGTTCAATTCCCCTCCACATTTCTTTCCTCCCAGCTTTCATTTGCCTTGAACATGAATGATTATGTATCACACACCAGAAATGAAAAGCATCTTTACGTGGTAAATGCTTGACTTGAATCATTTTGCAAGAGGTGTGTGCAATGTCTTGCAAAACAAGACATTTCTCTCCCTGGTTTCTGGCCCACGAGCCCTCCCAAGAGCCACGGGATACCAGCTGCTCCATGCCAGAAAGGGATTATCCTGACCAGGATTTCAGGGCACAGGAAATGTTCCCAGCACTGTCACCTACCCAGACAATTTCATTAGGATGCTCTTAGGACTGCCAGATACCCTGAAGGCAGGTTAACCTCCTGTTCACAAGAAGAACCAATACACAGCATCTGAAAATGGTACCAATCAACTGCCTAAACACTAACATTCAACTCATTTGGGTACTAAGCAGAAGGGATTATTAGAAATAAATAAATAAACCCCACTAACTACATCAAACTCAGTCATATTGATTCAAGCTTGTTTTCACTTCCTTGCATTTCATCATGTACCCTGTCAGCTCTGGTTTGCAATCAGATCAAAACCCAGCATGGTATTTTAATGGCTAGGAGCTGCTGGCTGCCTCTAGCAGGGCAGGGACCTGGAGTGCAGACTGCTGCACCTCAGCCTGCCAGGGAGCAGGTGAGCAACTGAGAACTGCAGAGCACAGCCTGCTCTGAAGCTTTGGAGCAGCCAGGATTACCAGCAAAGCTGGATGTAAACTTTGTGCAGGGAGAAAACAAGATGATGTGTGTAGCTCTCCAGGCAGGCTCTTGACTGTCTGTGGAAAAGAAAGATCTTTGTTTCCTCACGAATGTGATGCAGAACTTGCAAAGTAGGCATCCAGCATTTTGATCCCTCTATGGTCTCCAGAACTGTCTAACTGACAAAATCACCTCCAGTCAAGTATTTTCTAAACACAAAGAAACACAAGGGTACATGATACTCAACACTGCCAGGTGTCAGAGAGATTTACAAACCAAATGTAACCCAGGCAAACCTGTGCCTCCCTGCTAGGAATCAGTGCTGGAGATGCTGCTAGGACATAATAAGAATTTGTCAATACTGTATCACTTGCCACTCTCCTGCATGTATGCTATTATCACAATTTCTTCTCAAGAATATAATTTGGTTATAGATAATTGGAATATATTTTATCTAGCAAATGAAACACAGAAAGACATGAAGAAAAATTTTTAAAATCTAAGCAGCTAATAGTTTTTCTTTCCCTGCTGCTGGACATATTCTCAGGCACTTTTTTCTACTTCACTGTCTTTGTATATGCAATTTGGAAATAGCTCAGGCAATGCTTACTCATAGTTTATATAGGATACAGTATGCCTTAGAGTGAAAGAAGCAACAACAAAGGCAATTCATTAATAAAAACTACAAAAAAACACATGAATGACAATGTCACCACACCACACTATGTATCTCCAAATATACATGGCTCCCAGAGAAGCAGCAAGCACAGCTCCAATGGTAACATTATTCAAGCCATTACAATATTTCAGCTGGCTTTATTTATCACAAAGCAAACCTCTGCCTTCCTGCAAGGTCTCATTTTACTCTTCTGTCTAAAGAAAATGCTTCAAGGACACAGACATACAATTCTTCACCTCCACAGACACAGGGCATGGAATTAACCCCTTATTTGAGTCCACATATGCTTCACTATAAGGTATCTTGATCTTATATGTTAAATCAAACCAGTTGTGGAACATTTACTGTATCAGAGATGATGTTCCTGTCCCATCTTTTATTGAAGGAATACTACTAAGGAATAACAGAATCCCATTCAGGGGTGCAGTGTATGATAAACCAGGGGCTCATTCCTCCTTTAACATGAGAAGTAATGCTGCCAACTGTAAAAAGGCAAACAGAATAAACAAAGCACATGCTAGCTGGTTTGATTTTTAAATGCAAGACATTTCTCATGAACAGCAGAGTTTAGGGGTTAACTCTGGTCAATAGACTCATCACCAAGTACAACCACTCACAGAAACAAGAGATCTCCCTGGAACTAAACAAAGCAGATCCAAGGACACGGGGCATCACTCTAATTAGGCCACAAATCATGTAAAATATTTTTTCCCTTTTATAAAAAGCCATAGCAGCACGAGTGAGCTTCTTCACAACTGTTCTTTCCAAAAACACTAGTAAAGAAAGATTTTCTTGTCAATAGCACTCACAAAAGCTCTCCCACAACATAATAAATCATGGGCCATTGCCAAAATGACTATTCACACTTCCACAGGGTAGCAAGGAAATGCAGCACGCTGATGCCACTGGCAAGTCAGGAGATAAAAACATGGTGCTAAAGAATCACTTCTACAAAATGTGCAACTGAGGAAATACTGGCATTTGTAATTCACAGTTAATTAGTGTTTTCTCTAACAAAGCACTCAATAAACCATTGTGTAGGATCAACACTGCATCCAAAACTAGAACCAAGCCAAACTCAGGTGTTGGGTGTTTTAGCCACCCAGGGTAGCGAGTCACAATCCCTCCAGACTGAGAGAACAGTTTGTTAGAAGGAATTTGTACAGATTATTGTGATTAAAATCCCTGCTGTGGGTACAGGATGCTTATTATGAAGAGGTAGGTAGACCCACATTTTTCAGTCTCCAAGATGCAGTCCAGGGAAAGGGTGATGTTGGCCCATAGAGAAAAGATGTACTTAACATTTTAGTAAGAAGACTCTTAGGTACTTTTTAGTTCATTTCAGGCACTAGAAGACTTGGGAAAAAAATGAGTTAAGCTTTGATGTATGTACTGATTATCCTCATACCAGCATGCTCCATGGATTTCTTAGGCAAGCTGCTGAAAACAGTTTGGCAAAAAAGAGGTGACCTAAGTGTGCATTTTGTTGTTTTAAAAAAACAGATATTTATATTTGATACCATTTACCCCGGCATTGTGAAATAAAACAAGGTGAAATTGAAAAAACCTGAGGAATTATAAATTGCAGGTGAAATGCACAGTGTTAAATGGAGGGGGGATTATTCCATATGTTCTTGATGGCAGCTGGAAAAGTGAGAAAAGAAAACAGATGTTCAAAGCATGCATGCATGGACCTTTGCATAGATCTTTTTACTCTTATGATAAATCATACTGATTTCTTTTTAATACTGATTCAAGCTTCTGTTCTAGTTGGATCTCCTGTAATGTAGTGATGAAGGTTATATACACAGCTCAAAGATAAAGCAGATAAAAATGAATGTCCTCAAAATACTACAGGACTTTAAAGAAGGAGGAATGTGTGTAAATATATATGGATTAGTTTGGGGGTTTTGCTTTTTAGGAAAAAAATGGGCAAATATTGGGTGAATAAATATAAATAATATACTCTGACTTGTAAATAAGTATCAGTGCCCCAGATGCTACAGGTATTTAATGGTGTCTGGAGCAGATCTATCTATACATATTTATACAAATTGATACCATTCTCACTGTTTTTTTCTATGTGAAATTCTATGGCAAATTCAAGTTTCATTTCAAGATGTGGTGGTTTCAGATGTTGATGGTTTTTCTTTTGGTTATATGCAAACACAGCCCAACAGGCAGGACATGAGGCAGCACCAGCCCAGTACAGAGCTAACAATCACATTCTGTGCCCTGCATGCTTTGCACACTCCCTGTACTGTTCACTCTTGGTTCAGAACCCCTTTTTCCATACAAACTTCTAGACAGAAAGTGCAATGAATTACAGCTCCATAAAGAAGATCCACCAGGGGCAATGACAGATACATTTCTTTTGTTGCCTGCGATTAGCATACAAAACAGAATCAAATATTCCAATATTTGCAAACAAATAGGGAGACTGTTTTAAAATAAGACAGAAACTTATTGTTTTCTATTCTAAAAATCATTCTAGAAAGTGGAGGAAAAAAAATGAAGGTCATATTTTGTATTGCAGCTATGAGGAAGAATCAGTTCTTTTATTACGAATGGAAAGGATTTATAAATTTTAAAGTAAAGTATTACAAGGAGTATAAAATGACATCTTCTAACAGATACCAAAATAATTTCTGTATGTTCCTAGGACATCTTTTGACTATTACAAACAAAGAAGGCTCCTGATGACTTTGAAACAGTGGTTACTATCAGGCACAGTAGAAAAAGTTATTTTCTTCTCTCTTAAAAAAAGAAGAAAATTTTCAAGGTACAGAGGCCATTGTTCTACCACTGAATACTTCAGAACAATGCACCTCTATATTAGAAAGTTATCATTATAAACCTGGCTTGGTTTTCAGTTCCCATACAGCACTCTATTATGCAGAAAACACAGGAATGATGTGAGGACCTTCTCTAACTCCACAAAATCATTTGATTCATATATACAAGAATGTCAGGTTTTCCACAAGGCCACACTGAGGTCATATTGCAAAAATGCATTTGTTTTGTCTTGGAGCATGAGAAGAAGGTAGATTTAGCTTAGTGAAGTTGGCTTGAACTTTGCTCCCCCTCAGTCAGCTCAATTCCACGAAGAGCTATTCGTGCTCAAAAAATAATTGTTTCATATTCTGGGAAGCTCTTTTCAGAAGGTATTGTTTGGCTGGTCCACCAGACTGATACGTGGAGAGTTTAGCAGAGAAAGTGGGAAAGTGAGGTGGAAGGTGGAAGAGAGATGTTTGTATTTCAAACTAAATGTGCCACACTTGTTCCCACCCATCTCCCTAACACACCATGAAGCTGAGTCGACATCTAGTCAAGGAAATGCTGCTCCTTCTGCTCCTCATCACCATACCCTCCAGGGCCTTCTCCAACTGCTCATGTGAGCATTCCCAAGCCTGGCTTTGGGCAAAGTGATTCATGGAGAAGAGATCCATCCATGGGGCCTCTTTCTGCAGATCAGGCTCTGGCTGCAAGAAGCACGGGAGGAGCTGAGGGAAGGGAGCCGAGTGGCCGTGCCCAGCAGTGTCCTCCCTGCCACAGCCCCACTGTCCCACAGGGGTCTGGCACCGTTCCCAAGCCCCTGCTTGGCAGGAGGGTGCAAAAAGGATCAATCATGTCATCACTCCTCCAGGCAGGACAATGCCAATGTCACATTGATAGGCACACAGGGTTTCTCTCCCTTTCCAGAAGCCAAGATGCTGTGCCAATGTATTTAGAAACTTAAGCCTGTTAATAATAAATAAGGATATTTTTGCTTACTGGCCAAGTATTGACATTAACAGAGTTATGATCCCCTCTGTCATTGTAAGGGACTCAGCTCATTCTTAGTGACTCTTCCTTAGGAAGGCTTTTGCCAGGTACTTTCAGAAGGGATTCGTTTAGTTTTCCCCATGAGCGGTTTCAAAATATTATTGGGATGTGTTTCTGGAAGACTAAAGGATGAGTTGTTGGTGATTTCTCATCAGTCAAGGTGCTGTTTTCATTTGCAATATACATGTCAAACATAGGGTATTATATATGCCTCTCCTGATCCCCAGAGAGGAAAGTAAAGCCTCTAAAACAACACATTATGTACAGTAATCTAAAACTTCTGAGAAGCAGGAGAGTCTCTTCTTCCTGAGGTAAATTGGCAAAACCTGTCTGGGTACCCAAAATAGGAAAATAATACTGTAAAGATTATATAAAGATTATTCTGCTCTAGATGGAAATATAATACTTGTTCATTCCATTCCTTAACTAACGAAGTAATACTCATTAGCTTTTAGGTATTCAGAGTATAAATTTCATTACTAAAAGTCAAATACTGTAAATAAAAAAAAAAAAATTTACATAAAGACATTACAAGATACGTTTCCTCTGCAAGGAAACAGCAAGAAGAACAGCAACTGCATCATTTACAATCATCAGTTTGTATCACAGCCTTTAGCACCAGTATCCTCTGACATATCCCAAGTGGTAGTACAGAGGTGTCTGCAGCTAGCTGGGCAAGAGTGCACAAGCTTAAGACAGGCACAGAACAACATGTATCAAATTGAAATGCTTAAGTAGACAAAATGGTTGGCATCAGTAATTCAAATAAAAGATTCTACAGAGGCTGTTAGCACTGTCGGTGCATGGTATGTGAGATTTAACAATCAGAAACAGACCAGCCTCTCATTCTTAATGTAATAAAAACCCAAAAAAAACCAAAACCAAACCTCACTGCATCCTTCATGTCATTTGTTCCCTACCACTCCTCTCCCCCAGGTCACCTGTATCTCAAATGCAAGACTGGATATTTTCAAAATTCATCCTGATTTTTTAAGTTCAGGTACTGACTGAAGCTCTTGTAATTGTGACACCTCACAAGTCAGCAATGCAGAGGTGGGGAATGCTTCACAAGTATCATCACAAAGATGGCAATATTCACAACCATCAGCTTGCGATTTGTCTGAGCAAACAAAAAACTTGCTTACAGCACACAAAGACATCCTCGACTTCCAGAATTGATTCCCACACTGGGAAGCAGCAGAGGAGCCTGCTCAGGCTGAGAAATGCTAGGATTAACAAGACAGCCAATGTATCAAGAGATAGTTAAGATGATTTCCATGAAGAAACACCACCACAGCAGAAGGTACAAGCGTGGGCCTCGGCTAGGAGAAGCTCCCCTGCTCACCATATTTGTCATTAAAACACAAGAAACTGGGGGTTAGCTTGACATCCCTTGGATGCATTGCTCTGGCTTTTCTGTTAGCAAGGCCAAGAGGATCAGGGGGGTCCCCAAAAGCTTCCCACAGCTATGGCCAGGGCCAGCCCAAATCCTGCTATTACAGAATACACTGCAGGACAGTGATATTGGGGATTATGCAGCATACTGTGGGAAGGACAGCAGTCCAGAGCTTTACCTTCCTCCTCTTGGCCTTTTGCTCCTGGAACATCCTCGTTCCAGAAGAGGCAGAACCTCCCTGTTTATTTCTGACAAAGTCACTGAAGATTTGCTGCTGTGTCTCTCCACCAGCCATGCCATAATAACATTTTTTTTACATTAGAACATTGTACTTAAATATTCACTGACATTTGCTTTGATGCTGTGGGTATTCTTTCACCTGTCTAATTAATGCAGTGTATAATATACAGGGGAAATTAAATTTCTGGGGCTTTTTTATTGCCAGCTGTAAACATATAAATTCAAGTTGTACCACTCTTTTGTAAATTTTTAGCATGTCACACCAGACTGTTAAGTGAATTTGATTACAAACTGATCTCCAAAAGAATAATTCTCCTGCTTCAAAAATCCCAGATCCCATTGTGCAGCTGGTAAAGAAAAAGCTCCTACATCCCCATAGCTGCTTTCACTGTTTCCAGCTGTCACCTCACACCTCTTGTCTCAATTTGAACAGCCAAGGAATGATCCAGTTCTAACTCACAATGCCTGGTATAGCACAGTATCATGGAATCACAGCATGGCTTGGGCTGGAAGGATCCTTAAAGATGCTCTCATTCCAACCCTCTGCCATGGGCAGGGACACCTCCCACCAGACCAGCTTGCTCCAAGCCCCATCCCACCTGGTCTCATAGTAGTAGTGATGTGGTTACTGCTTTAGAGGGTAATGGTAGATCTTTAAGCCACCTTTTAGTGAGTGCACTTTTTTGCCCAAGTATCCAGCTTACTAGGATAATCATTCCATGGGTTGAGACAGCACTGGGTACACTTTTTACCATACTGTTTAGGTAAAGTATTACTTGTTCTAAAAAGCTGAATGAAACTACATCAAGACATGGGACTTGTCCTTGTGCTCCTCAGCATTCTGTGAGAAAAATCAAGCTGCACATTCAAAACAAGGATCAGATCCTTGATTTCCATACATTGAAAGAGTATTTTTCTAAGACATTCAGGACGCTGCACCATGAAGATGAAAAGACAGAGAACACAGATGGTAAATAAGGTGATGTGATCCTGAGCTAACCCTGAACACTGGCATACAATTCATACTCAAACACTGTGGAGGTCTAGGTATTTCTTGTTGTATCATTCTCTGAAAAATTAACTTCGAATTTTCTATGAGAAAAGTACACAATCCTCAGGTTGCTCAAAGCAAAAAGAATAATAATCCACCTATTTGCAGTGTAGTTCAATGAGATACAGGACATTGGTCCTATTAAAATGTTAATTTATCAATTATGTACACAACAGAAGAAAGGACAAATAGACATTTAAAATTTGATTACTGTTTTATCCACTCCAAGCAGAGCTGGCTGCAAAATCTCCTGCTATGCTTCAATTTAAAAGAAAATGCTTTAGAACTTAAAATAGATTGGCTATGGTAGGCTGCTGGATCTTAAATCTGAATGTAAATATATCCATTTCAGAATCCGTGAAGCAGCATTAAAAGATGCCTAATGCCCCAGTTTCATTAGTGCTTCACTTCCAAAAGGTAAAGCTGTTCCATCAATTCAGAAGCCTTCTGAGACAGGGAGTGACAAGTATTGTTATTTCTGTAAAGCTGCATTCATCAGCTGGTTACAAATGGGACATCTAAAAACACACATGGCAGCAGTGACTCTTTCATCAACACGGATTCAAGGTTGCTGGCCCAATACTATGGCTTAGCATTTAATTAAACAAGTATGTAAAATCATTAATTATCTGACCACATCTCAGTGGACAGGCTTCCTGGGACAGCCTTCTTGATGCTTTCTGTCTCAGGGCCATGATCTCCCATTGCAATCCAAAGCACAAACAAGTTTATTAGCTGAAAGCTGTGGTCATTCAGAGATGGGGAGGCTGCTGTGGCAGCAGAAAAATCCCTCAGGTTACCCAACTATCACCATTAGCTTTGCCTGATCTTCAGAAGGAATCCAGCTGCTCCTGGGATCACTCAGACTAATTTGTTAGTCTAAAACCAAGCTGATGGTTCCACACAATTAGGGCAAAATGTTATCCAAAGGTGGCTCAGCCAGAGGCCACCACTGAAATGACTCTCAATGGCACCAGCAACATGCAGGAATTGCTTGGAGAGGAGTGGCTGGAGAGCTGCTGAACTATTCTGTCAATTACTGTTCACCAGCACCTTGATGGTCCTAAATCCACTCACAGAGAGGCTGGTCTAACTCCAGATGTCAAAGGACATGTGGCCTCTTTTTTTTCTTAGAGTTTTTAACCTAACTGCAAGGATTGATACATTTTCTCATCCTCTGCTAGTCCCAAAGTAGAGCAGTAAACTCTGCTTTCTTGTCAACATTGAGAGGAGCTGAAAAATTTACATTCCAAATGTAAGTAAGCTCACCTACATTTTTTTTATGGTCTCTCATCCTCTGTATTCCACATGCTTTTTTACACACCATAAAAATCATTCAACATTAACATTGATGAAGCTCAGTCTTGGGTTTCATAACCTTTGACAGACAGAATGATTTGGTAAAATACACCTTCTGAACCTTCACATAAAGGGCCCCTGCTAATGATGAGCATCTCACACTCATGAAAAGAGAAATGACTCTAGCAATTTTCTTGCACTTATATACACCACCCACTGCTTTTCATACACCTAGTAATGTGACTAGAACATTTCATCTGCTTACTAGACCCAGGCTCTTGGTTCTCAGGTGGACAGGAAAGGTTTTGTGGGACAAAGGGAAACCTCCACCACCCTGCTAGTCATGCCACACAGATTGTTGTGGAACATTTAGAAATAAACAAATGCCAGGAATAAATCAACTTTGGAACAATCATTTCATTCATTGTATGCACACACAAAAGAGAAAACATATAAAAAATACATGGACAAATAGGCAGTGACTAGCAACATGAGCATCAGACCATTATTTCTTAAACTGGACATTAACCAAGGTTATTTGAAAGTCAAGAAAAACATTACTGGAAACCTAAATAACTTGAAACTTGATTTGTGCATGACACTGAGTATTCACTGTGACATTTCAAGCACCGAAAGGAACACAATTCTTTTTAGACTGGGTGGCAACTGTAAATTCAAATAACTGTTTAATCTAGAATTTATAACAATGGCTAGCTGAGTAAATTCTTCTGCCTTCGCCTGATGCCTTTTAACACATTTAATGGGTTCCTGTCCTTTGAGTCTTGATGAAGTAGCTTCTCTGAGTGATGGAATGGAGCAGGAGCCCAAGGAACAGAATTTGGGTTTATGTCTTTAATACCCAAGGTGTTGCAAGGCACTTTCAGAGAACCATAGAATGATAGGGGTTGGAAAATAATGAATGAGATGCCAGTGCTGCAGTGGCCGCAGGTAAGTATCAAAGTGATTACATGCCCAGCAGGAGCTCTCCAACACCACAACAGTAAAAACAAACAGCACCAACCAATACTTCGTATTTCTGGCATTCAGGCTAGGTGCCATGTAGCCAGCATGTTATATTTTTGACAAATCTCTCTCAATTGCATTGTCATGCTGTTATTTCAGCTATTTTTCTCTCCCTGTTTACATCGTCTAGTCATGTATATGCATTTACTCTCATGTGAGTGTTATTCATCTTTAGATGCCCTTGTTACTATTCCCCAATTCATACATAATCTTTATTATTTCTCTAGCTTGCACTAGATTCCATCCATTACATCTAACTGGATCTGCTGGTATTTTCCTCAGTGCTCCACAGTAGATGGTTTTCCATTTCCTCTCTGCCATTGCCATTCAGAAGCACTTCCCAGATCTAGCATGGATGCTGCCTGCTCCCCCAGTACAGTCTGGTGGGGTGCAAAGCATGAACCTTGCCATTTCAAGGCTATTAACCAACAGCATCATCTATTTTCTTATAGAATGATAATACTTTCCAAAATACTGCTCTTCAGACTATCTCCTTTCCCTGGGATTTGAGTCTCTACTTGCTTCTATATCATTGTTGAATGTTTCTGCATTTCACAGTTAAATAGCATGTTTAAATTTTCCCCCTGTGCAGGCCCATATTGCTCCTACCTGACAAAAGCCCATTGCTTTATTCTCTTTTAGTTACTCTACACTTTAGCTGATGTGCATGACTAAAACTGATCCAAAATCACTCCCAGGATCTCAGATCTGCATTGCCATACTGTGAAAGAATATCCTTCAGGGATGGAGTTATTGAAGCTCAAAGCCTGGCTGAGCAAATGGCAGTATGAAGCCATGCAAACCCTGACTGGGCAGAAGCCACGTGTCCCTCTAGGGTGCTGATGTCATTATCTAAGGCTCCTGTGGAAAGCTTTGAGACATCAGCCCACTGCTGCAGTTACTCAAGAGATTCAGAAGTTCCTTGGTGCTGTCAGAAAATGACAGAAGTCAGACATGAAAACAGATCACTGGACCCTTTGTATTTTATTTCATAAATCTCACAATGGAAACTTGTATTTTTAAGGATTTATGCCAACCAGGATGCAATTCACATTGGCATAAGGCTGAAATTTAGGGTCAATCACTGAAGCCTAGAAAAGACTGACCTCATAACTGATTTTTTTTCCAGTTTTAACCCTCATGGATAATCTCCCCTCTTCAGATAATCCTGAGGACAATGCACCCTCATAACCCTGGGCTATGAAGATGCCTCAGTGAAGCTAATAAAGTCACATTTCACTGAAGAAGTTTTTTCACTTGGATTTTATGTTTTGGGGTTTTTTAAACTCCAACTCCCTAGATTGTCTTTTCATTTTTTGTAGTTGTTACAGGCCTCTTTCAATTCCAGAGCAAACAGCTTTAACTGATGGTTCTCTCAAGCAAAGAGTGTTATTTTATTTATCTTTTCTTCCATTTTTCATTGTTTCCTGTAGTGTTTGACCCACTCTTAGAAGGATTAATTATCTCTTCTTCCACTTGGTATGCATTATTTATTCTAATGTCATATACACTTTGTTCTATTTTCTGATTCATCTTGGCAGAATGGTCAGAATATTTTCATTGCATTAATGGCCCAGGTCAAGAATATTTTCATTGCATTATGAGACCATGCTTGAAAAATCTCCACTTGCATAAAGAAGAGTTAAACTTTATTATTTGAGGGTAAAGTAACTGATTGTCTAACTTTAGCAGCATTAGGAGACATTATCTAGGTCTTTTACATGTTTCCTGATTTTATTAAGTCCTATTACTAGACTGTGATAAAAGTTTGCAAACGGGTAATTTTGGTGATCTACAGTAAGTAATGAAACGAGGAGAAAATAATGTTAGAACAACATTAAAAAGGGAAATTATTCTTAACTGCAGAGCATGGGAAGCTGCAAGCAAAACTCCCATTAACAGTAAATACAGAAGATTAAAAAAGAAAAAAAAATCCCTCTATTTGCTAGAACAGACTCAGTGATACTTCTGTGTGTTAAGAAGAACCATAAGTAAGATTCCAAGTTATTTTTATCTCCTTACTTTCCTGGACTTATCTGCTGCTTCTTACTCGTATGATTTTAATGCCACTAATAAAACCCCCATAGCTTAAATTTCATGTGCCATGCAAATGAACCTGTGTACACCACGAAATGCAGTGGAGAGCTTATTAACTGATAGCAGAGGGTTTGGGAACATGTCCTGTGCCAGATCATTAAGAAAACTGCTTTACAGAATTGACTGGCAAGTAATTTTAGAAGCTGAACAGAAGTTCCTCAACTCAATCCTGAGGTGCACAGGACATTCGTTGTTTTAAACTACATGATGTTCAGACAAAAGTAAAATTAAGGTGACCTCTTGAAAGAATTTTACTTAGGTGCTTCAGGCCTCTTAAGAAGTGGAGGCTTTTTCTTCCAAATCCTTAACTCCTGGTGACTCTAATTATCACAATTTGCAGCATGCTAGACATGACTGAAGAGGCCAGTCCTGCTCCCTGGCAATCACTGCTCACCACTGGCAGGTTCTTTTTCCTGTGATCCTTACAGTGCTGGGTATTCTTTTCATTTCCAACACCGTAGCTACATGCTAAAATTCAGGGAAGATATTTTTACAAGTGCTAATGACACCAGGATCCCTCCAGTAGGCAATACTGAAATTTCCTTAGCCAGGAGAAAGGCCTAATGGTCTCAAAGAGAAAAGCACTGTGTCTGGGGGGAGGAGAGGGAGGCAGGAGAGTAGGGGAGATGAAAGCTGTAATTTTGGGTATAATGGACTGATACAGGGGCTGTTCTCCTGTCTCACAGCTCCTTAAGTAGAGACAAATGCAATTCAGCATTTGTCACAGTCATTCAGATGGGAAGTCCCAAGCATGGCAATTTGGGAGTGGGTGGCATCAGGCTGCTTCATTAACAGAGAAAGAACAGTGTGAGGGTGCCCATGCCCCTCACAGGCTATAAGGCTGGCAGCCAGGGTACCCTTCACAGAGGCAGGCTTCCCTACTGATACTGAGGGTCCCCTCACAGCCATACAGAGATCTCATTTCAATATTTATTCACTTGGAGACAATGTACCCTTTTTTTTTTTTTTCCTCGTAGCTTTGACATTACCTTAGTTTTGACATCATCTGAAAGAAGGAAACTTTTGGATATCTAAAGGTCTCATTCCAGTGAGTCCCCCACTTCCTTCATCCTCTTCAGTGACTCAGATACTTTTGAAAATACCTTTCAGCAGCAGACTGAAGCAGTGAGTTTCCAGCATGACTCTGCTTTTTTTGCTTTTAATGTACAGTCAAGCTTAGTGCACATATATTCAGCCTCACTCTTCAGAAAGAGCCAATATCACCTCTGCTAGAAGCCAGAACAACCACACAAATTGAATTCCCACTGTATGTGAGGCTGCTGAGCCTTTGGCTCCATGCTGGCCCACCAAAAAGCAGTGACTTTCCTACTAAATGAATTTCCAGATAAAGCCCTGATCAGCAGACAATCATTTCAGATCTGACTCCTGACAAGGATTTTTACTGACAAGAGAAGATGACCAAAAAAACCAAATGTCCCTAAGCATCATAACAAGCCATCTGTCACCCTACCCTGATTCAGACTATTAGTTATCATGTAACATTCACTCTGATTTTCAGCCCTTCATTCCCACAGAAATATTCTGGCAGTTCTGCATTTTATTCACGAGCAAACAAGGTTAATATTTTCTGAAGACAAAAACTAACTTCACTGTTTAATTTTCTCCATATTCATTGACACATGTCTTTTAGTCTAATACCTAGGGTTTGTGCAATACTTAGAGTCAAAAATCCCTGATTAGCTGGAATGGTCCCGAGGCTTCAGAATGAATAATGTGAGAATGAGTTTTCTTTTGTTTTCTAACTACTTTTTAAAAATTCAAAGAATGGGTTTAATTAAAATGCAGAGTCTTTTCCAAAATTTCTCATTATTGTCAACCTATNTTCCCACTGTATGTGAGGCTGCTGAGCCTTTGGCTCCATGCTGGCCCACCAAAAAGCAGTGACTTTCCTACTAAATGAATTTCCAGATAAAGCCCTGATCAGCAGACAATCATTTCAGATCTGACTCCTGACAAGGATTTTTACTGACAAGAGAAGATGACCAAAAAAACCAAATGTCCCTAAGCATCATAACAAGCCATCTGTCACCCTACCCTGATTCAGACTATTAGTTATCATGTAACATTCACTCTGATTTTCAGCCCTTCATTCCCACAGAAATATTCTGGCAGTTCTGCATTTTATTCACGAGCAAACAAGGTTAATATTTTCTGAAGACAAAAACTAACTTCACTGTTTAATTTTCTCCATATTCATTGACACATGTCTTTTAGTCTAATACCTAGGGTTTGTGCAATACTTAGAGTCAAAAATCCCTGATTAGCTGGAATGGTCCCGAGGCTTCAGAATGAATAATGTGAGAATGAGTTTTCTTTTGTTTTCTAACTACTTTTTAAAAATTCAAAGAATGGGTTTAATTAAAATGCAGAGTCTTTTCCAAAATTTCTCATTATTGTCAACCTATGCATATCAATTCTTTAACAACTAACTCCCCCATCAACATTTCATGGTAAAATACTTTGTGAATTAATTAATTAGTAAGAGTGGCGACACACAACAGGCAAATTGCTGGAAATTATTTTGACTTTTTGCTACATAATGTACAAAGCTAAATCATCACATTCTCCTCTGAGTTTCCTACCTTTGTTTGTAGCCATACACAAAAATAAAGCCATAGTTCTGCAAGGTACCACCACCCAGATTTACCTATGGTACATGGCTTATGGACAGGGAGACTAGGTTCTATCTTTTGCTTGCATCCTTCTCTGTTTTTAGACCAGTAAAGATCATTTTTTAAATAAAGAATATTGAGCAGTTCTTGAATAAATTCCTACCCAGGAATCCAAGGATTGGGTATTCTCTGTGCTACAAAAAATAATAAGTGTAAACATAATCCACTCCAGAATTCTATCACTACATAAACATGGTTGAATCTGAAAGACCAAACCTTGTGTCATAAGCAAATTGTAAAATACTAAAAATATTATCCTTGCTTTAAGTTAAATCACACACCTTCAGTTGCCCCAAGTTCTCAGTCTTTGCAGTTGTAGGAATTTTCCTCAAGAAAACTGATGTATAAAACCATAATCTGCAAAATCACAACTGCCTTCCAGTATCTGCACCTCCCAACAGCAGGCATCTGAAACACAAGCAAACCTGCCCAGGATGCTTCTCCTCAGTGCTTAAAACCTAAATAAAACTGAACAAGCTCTTTTATGTTATGTCATGAAGACACTTGCTGCTTTGATTTTCAAAGACTTCTCTTCTTTCACATCATTTCTAATCTCTTAATGTGGAACTTGCATGTTTTGTGGTTAGGAATTTCTTCTAAGGGTATGGGTTACAGCTCTCTTTCATCCTCAGTGCAGAGCAGTTGTCCACACACCCTGAAGAATTGATGCTACTACCTGCAATGTCCAAACCAGAGTTTCTAAGCATGAACACAGGCACGACAGCCATCTCACCTCTATTTCTTATACATGTAAAACTCTTCCAAAAAGCTCCAGAGCTTCAAAATGAAGAGTTTGTCTGAAGGAACTGAATGAAGCAAAAAAGAAAAGCATTGGCTTGTTTCAGGAGAAGTTACATGCACTTCCCTTCTTTCAGGCAAGTAAAGTGAGGCAAATAAATCCCAGAACTAGTAATGGTGAAGCAAAAGCTGCCAAGTTTGACTAGTTCCAATAGTCAATCAGCATTTTAACTTGACTGCAAAAGGATGAAAAGGTAACAGGAAACTGCACCATGGCACAAGCACAACCAAACAGTGAAATATTCAGAGGAACAAAAGGACTCTGACATGCAGCAACTGCTTCTTCACAGCAGAGAAATTAATTCTTTCCATTTATTAGGATTATTAACTTGTGCAAACTGAACTTGTGTGTGTTCTCAAACAGGAAAAGGCACAAATCAGACACACAGAAATTTTATGACCTTACAATCACCTTCACCAACTCTCCCTCATAACAAAGACTGGGGGTTTTGTAATCATTTTTAGATTTTTGCAAGAAGCCAAATTCAACTTGAATTAAAGTCTTAGGTCTTTTTAGAAGACATGTAGAGTCTTCATTTAGGTGCTTCCAAAGCTGTAGCACCCCAATAAGTTAATGAGATTCAATTTGCACCTTTTTTCCTGTTTTTAATTAGGCCACTTCAATTTTGAGTTACCTTTTTCACTCTTTTTGTCCAGCTCAGTGAGAAACCCTGAGGCTGTTGACTGTCTTTTTCTTTTTTCTTTTTTTTTTGTTATAATCAATTCAAAGAGAAGCCTTAGAAAGTGAAAAAGCTAAAAGAAAACAAGGAACATTCTTAGAGACTATATTTCATAAGTAAACCTGCTCTGTAGCCCTGTTGAATTTTCCTACATTTTTTTAAAATGTGCCAACCATAAAAAGGCACAAAATGAATCTTTTCTTCATAGAAAAGCCAGCAAAGTTTAATTAAATAAAGATGTGAACATGAAAGGTACTGCGTCTCATTGTAATATTTTAAATGAAGAAGGAGCTGTCAGTCAGTCACTTAAGTTTATCTTAGAGCATCTTTACTACACATCTTCATTTATATCAGCTTTGCTGACTGTTTCCCATGGAAACAAACTCCATTACAAGTCACACAATGCCACCGATGGCAACCACATCCACAAATAACTTGTGTCCCGTTGGAATGCAGCAGCATTATCACCACCATCATGGAGGTCTGTGCAAAAAAGGAGCCCTGGGCTTGAGAGGGAGGAAGATGAGTTGTCCCACAGCATACAAATTCCATCTCCAAAGAGCAGAGAAGTGCACTGCCTCTCAGTGCCAACGTGAGAAACCAAGGGTGCTACCACCAGATGGGGAAATGTGCAAAAAGAGTCTGAGGACAAACTCCAAAACGAGTTTTAGATTAACTGGATATAACTAATATACAGCAAGAAAGCAGAAATAAGTAAATAAATAAATAAATATTTTTTGATATTCTATATTAATACAGACCACTTTGGTTTGCCTATCCTGTTGGGCTCACCAGCAGAAAGGTTAAACAAGGGCATGACAACACAGGTCAAGCTGTCTATGAACACACAATGTGCATCACTTGGACTTCACTGGCAGAAAGGCTGGACTGGTATCAACAAAAGCCCTTGGAAAGAAGAGCAGGCTTTGGCTGCAGTTGCTGTGCTCCAAAGCATGAACTACAGAGAACAATGTCCCTGGTAGACCACACAGCAACTGGCAGCTGTTTATATGTTTTCAGAAAAACTTCATTTATTGGACTGCCATATACAGCACATCACTTAAAACTCACTGACCTTCTGCAAAAGCCTTAAGGATTTCATTACATCCTCTTGGTGTTGCAATTAAATTAACGACCTATTTGTAACCATTAATATCTAACTTTAGTTAGAAAATCACAGCTCTTGGAGCAAAGAACATAATGTATCTAAAGTAATGGAAGACTGAAAAAAACCCCATCCATTTCTGAACATTATTTCACTTGGAGAAGCCTTCAAGCTGAATGCTACTTGGGTCATTCCCATTTTTTCTCTGTGTGTTCAAAACAAACCCAAAAACAAAACCAACACAGAGCACCCTCCCCTCACACACACTGAAAGTACTTAAAGCTTTTGTTCTTACTGTTGTTTTTCAGGATGGTGTGTTCACGTTTACACAAGAATTGACACAGCAGCAGTGAATCAAGCAGCAGATGATCTGACAGGCCAGAGTAAGATCTTTCTTTGCATCCAACTGCACTAACAGGCAAGAGGCACAAGGCACACAGAGGAGTGATGCTGGACCT